>JAJQKJ010001324.1:0-155000 GCA_029574335.1 Rana kukunoris | reverse complement strand
GAAAATGCATGTTTTTTAGACAGAGAACATCTGGTTCACAAGAGGTGTGAAAGAGGCTGTATACTTTAACTTTGCACAAGCATCCCTGAGTAGGAGTGGAGGTCTTCAACACAGCATGTCAACCCCATATATTTTCTAACATCTCAAGCAATTAACACCTGTCATCTTGTTTTTGGATTAACAGCAACTGTCTCAACACATTCCATGGTGATTGGATTAAGGTGACTAAGTTATCCGTGTGGATTTAAATGCTAATGTATGTTCTGACACTCACTGCAACAGAGGAAGCTACTTGAAATGTCTTCAACATTACAGAACAAGACCAGCTGGGTGTGACTAAAGTAGGCATACCATGAACTGGATAAATGAGAATCTTCACACTGTGTTCACTCTGAATACCCAATCGTGTGCAAAGCTAATAACAATGCAATGGATCATTGACATGAACACAGCTTTACCTAATTTTTGGTTAATCGTCAATACTGGTCACAAAAGAGGCAGGGATGGTCTGGATTGTTTGTTTTTTAGCCCAGGTTCACACTGGGTACGATTTGGTTCGATTTGAGATGCGATTTCACATAGGGAGCTGTGGTGGCTCCACGTGATTGGCACTGCGCTGACAAGCCGTTCACCTCTGCAGCCAAGGGTTCGGATCCCGGTCTCGGCTACATGTGAATTGAGTTTGGTGGTCTCAGCTCGGCTCCCGGTGGGTGTGCTATGCAAGGTACGCCTGTGCTTAGTACGCCCACCCCCCCCCCCACAAAAACCACCACACTTGTACGCACACAAAATTGGTTTACCACGCACGCACGCACATTGGCCATGCGGTCTCCTAAAAATAAGAGGCGAAGGACCTACAGGGCTGGCTGGGTGGGCTAGACCCCCTCACTCCCTCATAGGGGGAGTCCCTCTGCCCCGTTGGGGTCCCATTGCGCCCCAGTCGGGCTCCCAAGTGAAGCAGGTAGGGTGGGGTGAGTGGGAGGCCCCCCCTCACACCCGCCATTGCCACCGGGGGCATGGAGAAGGATGGCGATTGCCTCCGGGGGGAGGGTCTGCCTACTGCCAACTCCAGCAGTCCGGCTCCTCTCTCTCGAGTTCACGCACAAAATACACTTTAAAAAAAAAAAAAATCGCATCTCAAATCGGCGGCAATTGCCGGCAATGACACCGTCCTAATCGGTGCGACGCCGCGTCTGCGGCGCTGCACCGATTTCAAAAAGTAGTTCCTGTACTACTTTTTTGCAATTTCAGGATGCGAATTAACATTGACATCTGTGCAGAACCCTGCACAGATGTCTCCTAAATCGCGCCGAAATCGGGACTGCCAGAGGGAGTGAAATCGCGCAAGTTCAGCTGAAATCGCCCAATTTCACTCCCGCAGCCCAGTGTGAACCAGGGCTTAGTCTTGGTACTTGTAATTGCAAATCTCTCCCATTGGCATGGTTTTTTAGATATCAGTTTGTAGGGGTGTAAGCAACCCTCAAAATTTCCACTCCCCTGTTGTCCTGGGAGGACTTAAAAGATTTTTGTTCTTGTTTAACCACTTCACGACTGTATAACTTGCATATAAGAGCAGGAGCAAGGCGGCTCTCCTGTGCCAGATCACGCAATAGGTACTTAGGGGGCGCTCGTGCTGCCAGCGACCCGGCTGTGCTGTATACACAGCAGATAAACGGGTGCTGGCCAATGGATGACAGGGATCGCCGAACAGAATCCTGCCTATGTAAACAAAGCGGAGCTCTGTCCTGTCAGCTAGGATGTAATGGATTTTCTTTCCCTGCAGAGCAGGACAAAAAATACATTACTTCCCTTAGTAAAAGCACCAAAGTACTTCACTGGCTAGGCACACATTTAACCCTTTGGTCACCCTAGATGTTTTACCTCTTCCCAGCCAGATTGTTCACCACAATATCGCAGTCCTGCTATAAGTCGCTAATCGCTGGCATTACTAGTAAAAATTCCAGTATATATCCCATAGTTTGTAGACGCGATTACTTTTGCACCAAAAAATATCAATATATGCTTATTGGGATTTATTAAAAAATTTTTTTACAAAAAATATGTGACAAAAAACATATTGGTCTAAAGTCCCTGACAAAAGTCTTGTCGCTTCTCTATTTTGTAGAAACTCCTGCTATTAACCTCACTTTTAATTAATCAATTGGTGTTCTAAATGGCTCATATGAAAAGCTAAAGCCCTCCCAAATGATGTTTAATGCACTGAAATTAGTTTCACTGAAAAAAGATTTATCATTTAATCAAGACAGGTCATATTTTGGCAAGACAAAAGTTTTGTCGCCTATACAGAAATTGAACAACTTTACTGAAAATCCAAACATATGTCGGCAAATTATCTAGTGGTGCTGTGAGATCCATTTATTATCTTATATGACTTCCATGAACTTGAAGGACAGCATCCATGTGGTTTGGCAAGGATTCATACAATTTATTGATGAAGTCATCAGGAATAGCAAAGAAAACAGTCTTGCATGCCTCCCAGAGTTCATCAATATTCTTTGGTTTCGTCTTCCATGCTCCCTGTTTCATCCTACACCACATATGCTCAATGATGTTCATGTCTGGTGACTGGGCTGGCCAATCCTGGAGCATCTTGATCTTCTTCGCCTTAAGGAACTTTGATGTGGAGATGGAAGTATGCCAAGGAGCACCATCCTGCTGCAAAATTTGGCCTTTTTTATGGTTGGGAATATAAGAGGTAGCTAAGATTTCTTGGTATTTTAGACTATTGATGTTGCCTTCCACCCTGCAGATCCCTCACACACCCCCATACTGGATGTAACCCCAGACCATGATTTTGCCTCCACCAAACTTCACTGCTTTCTGGGTAAAACTTGGCTCCAGGCGGGTTCCAGTAGGTCTCCTGCAATATTTACGGCGACTGTGGTGTAATTGAACAGAAGATTCATCTGAAAAATCCTCTTTCTGCCACTTTTCCAGAGTCCATCCTCTTAGCAGGCTGTGTCCCTTGGAAAATACCACCCGGTTTTTCAATTGACTTTTGTTTAGTGCTGGCTTATGGGCACTGATTTGACCATGGAGGCCATTTCGAGACAGAATCCGACAAACTGTTCTGTTTGACACAGACTTCAGGTGACCAGGTCGCTTGGAGCTCTGCTGCAGTGGAAAATGGGCTGGCCTTGGATTTTCGAGCCAACAAACGGTCCTCTCGAGCAGTTGTCTTGCGGGTTTGGCCTGACCTGGCCTTGTCCAAAACATCTCCAGTCTCTTCAAATCTTTTTTTTTTATCCTCTGACCTGACCTGACCTTGACGCTGAGACATATTGAATGTGTCTGCCACATCGGCAGTGGATCTGGTCTTCAGCCTCTTAGGCCGCGTACACATGATCGAATTTATCTGCTGGAAACGGTCCGACGGACCATTTCAGCAGACAAATTCGATCGTGTGTACGGGCAGACACAGGTTTTTCCAGCAGACAAATTTTAAAGCATGCTTTAAAATCTGTCTGCTGGGAATCCGTCCGTCCAATATGTCTGCTGGTTAGTACGCTAACCAGCAGACATATCTGCACCGTGTACACGATCAAACCAAAATAGCCCAGCAGACAAATCAGATCAAATCGGTCTGTCAGATCGATTTGATCGGATTTATTTAGTCGTGTGTACGCGGCCTAAATAATCAACACTTTAGTCTCCGGGTGAATCTTGGGCATGTTTTCAGAGGTCTAGTGTACTGGTGTTCTTTTTATACACACCTGAGACCTAATTGATCCATTATTAGTCAAAGGTGAAGCTCGTATAACAAGGCGACAACACTTATGTCTTGGCAAAAATTGACTCAATGGGCTTTACCAAGCTGTGAATATTAGAATACTTTTTGTCAGTTTCGTTTTGCACTGAAACATTATTACAAAAGATGTTGGGATTAAAATGACCAATTTCTTGTAACAAAATCTTGATTAGAAATATATTTTAGCGGCACTTCAGGTCAATTTGTACACAAGCGACAAGACTTTTGTCAGGGACTGTACATTTATAAAGAAATACAATTTTTCTAAAAAAACAAAAACTGGATATGTCTTCTAGCAGCAAGTGATAACATAGCGCTGTTTTTTTTTTTTAACCTTAAAGGAGTTGTAAATAAAGTTTTTTGCTAAAATGACTGTTTACAGGGTATAGAGACATAATAATTAACTGATTCCTTTTTAAAAACGATTAAAAATCAATCATATAATGTACCTGTAGTTTCTAGTTTTTGTTTTTGCATGTTTCCTCACTCTCTGCCTTACAGGGCATACAGAGCCATAGAGCAGTGATGGTTTGGAAAACAAAACTAGAAACTAGACACGGTTATCACACCTCCTTGAAGTTGGTGACCACAGAAAGCTCCCAGCACTGTGGTCATCAGGAAACAGACAACCAGGAAGTGTGGAGATCAGAGAAGAATTACAGCAACTTGAGAGCGAAAACAAACAATGAGGACATGAAAACAGCACTGCATTAAGGTAAAGGAAGCCATTAAGATAAAAAAAAAATTCCTTCACAAACCCTTTAATGCACTTAAGGTAGTAAACCTTCTGCATGCAGCTTCCCCCCCCCCCCTACTTATACTTACCTGAGCCTGATATCGATCCAGCGATGTGCACGAGAGCAGTGGTTGTCTCTCTTCTCTCCCCCCTCCCCCCTCATTGTCTCAGGCTCTCCCAGATCACTGCCTCTGCAATTGGCTTGGTGCTGCAATCAGTCAGCCTGTGAGGAGGGGGAATATGAAAAATTGTAGCGCTTATTTTTGTGAAAGTCAGTTAACACGTATCAAATGTTTCAAACATACATATATATGAAATCTTAATTTCAGTGACACCAAGTGACTGAGTGTGATCCATGAATTTTTTTTTATAAATCAGAACGAAGCAGTCCTCTATTATGAAATGAAGAGTCCTACATGGATGTGACCCTCTCTGTGAAAGGATAGAGACACCACCACGATGTAGGGGTGAGGCTTACCAGATGGTGTTGACTTGGTGAGGTTTATACCACCCAAGTCAAAACGGGCTTATATAATCAGTCGGCAAGATGTATCCAGCTGGTCCTGAATCCACATATCAGTCGGCACCGCAAATTCCAGTAAACACCAGGAAGTGTAAATACATGTAGCCTGTGAGGAGGGAGTGGGGGCAAGGGATCACAGAGCAGGGGACACAGAGCAGGGATCAAGTGAGCAAGCACAAGTACCCCCATAGCAAGCGGCTTGCTACAAGGGGCACTTAGCAGGGGAGGAGGAGCGAGGGGTGCGAGTGGTGGACACGAGAAGAGGAAGAATAGGGCTGCTCTGTGCAAACCCATTGCACAGAGCAGGTAAATATAACATGTGTGTTACTTCAAATTAAAAATACTTTAATATTACATTAAGTATATCACCTTCATCTGGAATCCCTGTTTGAATGAAGATTTAACATTCAAACAGGCAAATGTTAAATCTTCATTCAAACAGTCATTCCAGATAAAGGTAATATACTTAATGTGATAGTAAAGTATTTTTAATTTGAAGTAACAAACATGTTATATTTACCTGCTCTGGGTTTGCACAGAGCAGCTCTATTCCTCTTCTCGGGTCCCCAGCGTGTGCCCTTCGTATTCGTAGTAAGCCACTTGCTATGGGCCACTTGTGCTTTCTCACTCCTGAGCCCTGCTCTGTGTGTTGAAAAAGTCAACAATTTCCATGGGGTGCAAATAATTTTTCCCAGGACTTCTAGAAACTGCTTTTGTTGTATCTGCCTGTTTTACTGTTTTTTACATGTCAGTGTGATTTATATAGCTCAATACAGTAGGCAGTACTATTAAGGTGTGTCAGTTACTTTATGGATCAACTTTTGGATCACCTTTTGTGAAGTGGGTGCAGTCAACTTTAGAACACTTAAGTTTTCATGTCTCCAGCAATATACAATAAAACATCAAAGCACCTTATTTTGATTTTCCTAGTCCAACACTATATTTTCTTATTTTTTAATGACCTGCATACTGTACCATTTGAGTTTTATCCTTGGTGTAAATGGCTTCTTTATACTCAATGTAGCTGTTACAATCGACACCTTTATTTATCTTTTAAATGTGACTTCAGGCTACGTGGTTATTGAATAGATTTAATAATATACAGTATAGCTATGTTTCTATGTGTCACAATACTTGCAATTCTGTAAGGACAGTATTCTAATTTACACGCTTGCCAGAGCCAGGCAGGACATTTTCTGGTTCAAAAACGCAGCTCCCTCTATCACACTATCTAATACGTGTGTTGGACAATGAAATTATCCAGGAAGCACTAAACGGTACTAGAAATTTATAAGAGAATTCCGAGGTTATTCTGTGATGCTAGCCAACATCCCTAAAATGCAATCCTAAAAGGAGTTAAATTGCCCCCATTTTTGGGACTTTAAAGGCTCAAGAAATGTATAACTTTTCATTAGGGTTGTCCCAATACCACTTTTTTAGGACCGAATACAAGTACCGATACTTTTTTTTTTTTTTTAAATGCAGCCTTGTGTCCCCAAATGCAGCCATGTCCCTAAATGCAGCCTTGTGTCCCCAAAGAGAAAGCCAAGCCCCCCCCCGCCACTGCCGACATCTAGTCGATTAGCGCTCAGGGAACATAACAGCTTTCATTTGAATAGCTGTGTTTTCCCCGCCGCGCCTCGTCATGTATAGACACTCCCCCTTGCTCGGGCACCTTGGTAGACAGATCACCCGTCCAATCCTGGGACGGGTGATATGTCTATCAAAGTGCCCAGACAAGGGAGAGGGGCTATACATGACGAGGCGGGGAACACACAGCTATTCAAATGAAAGCTGTTATGTTCCCCGAGGGCTAATCAACTAGATGTCGGCAGCGGCGGGGGGCTTGGCTTTCACTTTGGGGACTAGGCGGCAGCAGGTCTCCTCTCCTCCATACCTGAGGACTGCTCCGCCCGCTTTTCACCCGCTCTCGGGGGGGGGGGGGGGGGCGCATCAGGCGCATTTGCGCGAATACTTGTATCGGGACAACCCTACTTTTCATGCCACTTTATTAGGTACAACTGTTCAATTGCTTGGTAACACAAATTGCTAATCAGCCAATCCCATTTAGGAATCTAGACATGTTGAAGACAATGTGCTGAAGGTCAAACCAAGCATCAGAATGTGGAAGAAAGGGGATTTAAGGGACTTTGAAGGCGGCGTGGTTGTTGGTGCCCGACGGGCTGGTATGTATTTCAAAAACTGCTGATCTACCGGATTCCTATGCACAACCATCTCTAGGGTTTACAGAGAATGGTCCGAAAAAGAGAAAATGTCCAGTGAGTGGAGGTTGTGTGAATGAAAATGCCTTGCTGATGTGAGAGATCAGAGGAGAATAGGCAGACTGGTTTGAGATGATAGAAAGGCAACAGTAACTCAAATAGTCACTCCTTACAACCAAGGTATGCTGAATACCATCTCTGAATGCACAACACATGGAACCTTGAAGCAGATGGACAACAGCAGCAAAGGACCGCACCGGGTGCCATTCCTGATGGCTAAGAACAGGAAACTGAAGCTACAATTAGCACAGGCTCACCAAAATTGGACAATAGAAGATTGGAAAAACATTGCCTGATTCTTGATTTCAGCTCCGACATTCATCAACAGCTTGAAGTCTTTTGTAGATGAGGCTCTTTTATTTACGAAACTGCACATTCCTTTTGGCAAAAAGCCTCCTGTAAATTATTGTGCTATCTTGCATGAACTGCATGTTTTGAGATCTCCCCAGAGTGGCCCAATGATATAGTTCAGGAGACTTCACTTTATTCTGCTGTAGCCAATGACAGGTTGGATCATTTTCATGTTGGAATGTCTAAGTACGTCCTATGTGCAGCTTCCTGGTTGATGAATGCAAATGTTACCCCAGTATTTTTTGATAACATACTACATTCATCTTGCCATCAATTATGACCATATTACCTGTGACATTGTAGCTCACACATCCCCAAAACATCAGCAATCCACCTCCGTGTTTCACAGTAGGAATAGGGTACCTTTCATCATAGGCCTTGTTGACTCCAAAAAGCTACATTTTGGTCTCATCAATCCAAAAGACTGTCGGGTTTGAGGCTTGTCTCGGTGTATTGTAAGCGGGATACTTTGTGGCATTTGTGTAGTAATGGCTTTCTTCTGGCGACTCGACAATGCAGCCCACCTTTCTTCAAGTGCCTCCTTATTGTGCATCTTGAAACAGTCACACTGGAGGCATCAAAACTATGAATTAACACATGTGGATGTGTATACATAACAAAAAAGTGTGAAACAACTGAAAATATATGTCATATTTTAGGTTCTTCAGCAGCAGACACATCTCTAGAACAACTGTTAAGAGGAGACTGTGTGAATCAGGCCTTCATGGTAGAATATCTGCTAGGAAACCACTTCTAAAGAAAGGCAACAAGCAGAAGAGACTTGTTTGGGCTAAAGAACACAAGGAATGGACATTAGACCAGTGGAAATCTGTGCTTTGGTCTGATGAGTCCAAACTTGAGATCTTTGGTTCCAACCACCATGTCTTTGTGTGACGCAGTAAAGTTGAACGGATGGACTCTACATGCCTGGTTCCCACCATGAAGCATGGAGGAGGAGGTGTAATGGTGTGGGGGTGCTTTGCCGGTGACACTGTTGGATTTATTCAAAAATTGAAGGCATACTGAACCAGCATGGCTACCACAGCATCTTACAGCAGCATGCTATTCCATCTGGTTTGCGTTTAGTTGGACCATCATTTATTTTTCAACAGGACAATGACCCCAAACACACCTCCAGGCTGTGTAAGGGCTATTTGACCAAGGAGAGTGATGGGGTGCTGCGCCAGATGACCTGGCCTCCACAGTCACCGGACCTGAACCCAATCGAGATGGTTTGGGGTGAGCTGGACCGCAGAGTGAAGGTAAAAGGGCCAACAAGTGCCAAGCATCTCTGGGAACTCCTTCAAGACTTTTGGAAGACCATTTCAGGTGACTACCTCTTGAAGCTCATCAAGAGAATGCCAAGAGTGTGCAAAGCAGTAATCAAAGCAAAAGGTGGCTACTTTGAAGAACCTAGAATATGACTTATATTCAGTTTCACATGTGTTAATTCATAGTTTTGATGCCTTCAGTGTGAGTCATGAAAATAAAGAAAACTCTTGGAATGAGAAGGTGTGGCAAAACTTTAGGTCTGTACATAAGTGTGTGTGTGTGTGTGTGTGTGTGTATATGTATATGTAATATATATATACTGTATATATATTCACACACTAATTACAAGCAACAGATCACATGTAAAGAGACTTGATTCCCCCATCCACATATTTATTGTGGACGGGAAATCTGTCCTACAGAGTTTTTTTGTATATTTCCACTCCAGGCAATGGATGTCACATAAAACAGGTGGAGAAGAAAAATCTTTGTGGGGGACCCATATCATTTAAAATCTTTTTGGAATGATGTCCTTAACGTGTGCAGCAATTTAATGTGACACAAGTTTTAACACTTCCCCACGCTGTCCAGAATGAGAGTAAGTGAGGTGTGGGTTTAAGATTGACGAGTAAAGATTCTTTGGGGAGCTTTGTTCAAACCTAGCAACACAAATGGTGACAATCTTCCACTTTGTATTTCTAAGTGGAAATGAGTCACTTTTTTCACATTGTAAATTCACACTTCTGTTGTGCAGTCATTTTGTAGCTATTCCTGTATCCTCCAAATGGTATTCTACAGAAAGTTCAAGAGCTGCTTTTTATTCAGACTATACTCTTTGTTCATAGTTAAAGGAACCGCAGAAGACCATCTTGCCAAAAGAAACATCGGCATCTCCGTATTTAAAAGTTCCAGGATTTGGATGACTACAAGGGTCAAAGTGAATGGACCTCCTGATTAGAGGCATGTTTGTAAGACCTAACAAGCTGCTTAACCAATTGCCGACCATCGCACGCCGATTTACGTTGGCAGAATGGCACGAGTGCGCAAATGGGCATACCCGTATGCCGCTCCATCATGGCGGGAGGGCGCCCACCCACTCATTATTTTTTAATGATGGCATGCTGTGTACATGGGAACACAACAAACAGTGCGGTTTTCTGAAATTTGTAAACGTGGAAAAATTGGTTTTAACTACTTCAGCCTCGGAAGTATTTCCCCCCTTAATGAGCAGGCCATTTTTTCCAATACGGCACTGTTACTTTAACTGACAATCGTGCGGTCATGCAATGTTGTACCCAAACAAAGTTTATGCCCCCCCCCCTTTTTTTTTCTCCCTAAAATAGATCTTTTTTACTTTTGGTGGGATTTGATCACCTCTGCGTTTTTTTATTTTATTTATTTTTTTGCACTATAAACTATGATAAGGACTCGTACCGTCATTATGCCCAGTTGCTTGTTTGGAAAGTCAATGTACAACCCAACAATGAACTTCTTTATTTTCTCTTTTTTAGTCTGTTAAATATACCAGTGAAAGCCTTTTCTGTTCCAGAAGTGCAAACAATCTGCCTGTGCTGCACTGTTATCAGTGTTGACAGCCCTACCCAATCTCTTTGGACTAAAAAAACCCTCCCCATGTCATAGAGGAGAGGGGGAGGTGTTTTGTGGTCCTAAAACACTTTCTATCCTAGGGTGGAAAGCTAGATACAGAACAGTGGAACCTCGGATTGCGAGTAACGCGGTTAACGAGCGTTTTGCAATACGAGCACTGTATTTAAAAAAATAAATAAAAATCCTAACTCTGTTTGCGAGTGTCTTGCAAAAGTAGCAGGATTCAGGGTAAAGCGGTGTGCAGTACTGCGTTTGGCCTGAGGTGGTGGGCGCCGGAGCCGAGCGTAGCTGAACGGCGCAGATCGGGAATGCTTGGAGACATGGAAATACTCAGTTTCTGAGCCTGTCCGAAGTCGGCCAAGCTGTCCTTGGGCCTTTCCGTAAGTTTTTGAGGCTCTACTGTGCCGCCCCCCCCTCCACCTCTGGCCGCATCTGGTATTGCATGCCATTGAAGTCAATGTGGAACAAATAATTTTAGTCTCTATTGACTTCAATGGAAAAACTCGCTTTGATATGCGATTGCTTTGGATTACGAGCATTCTCATGGAACGGATTATGCTCGTAAACCGAGGTTCCACTGTATAGTGACTGTGTTGTGACCTTAGAATAGGTGATAGTCGGCTCTATGCGGCGCCTGCGCCCGCCGTGTAGAGCTAACTGCGCAGGTGCCATATAGAGCCGACTCGCAGGTCGGCTATTTACGGAAAACTGGTGACGTGCTTTATGCGCCTTGGGAAGTTTTTCACCAGGCGTCAATTATCTACCTCCTGAATAGGAACGCCCAGTCCCGCGGGAATCAGAACCTGGAAGCCATGGGGAAAAAAACAATATAACGGTATGTACGGCGAAAAAATAAAATACCAGCATACTGTTCATGTCGCAAGTATGCTGGATGTAATGTTATATAATTGTTTTAGAGTGAACCTCCACTTTAAGAGCAACTGTTTCGAGGCTCTTCTTTTTTTTTTTTTTTTCTTTAGCCCTTAGATATTCCTTTCGTGCTGAACGGCAGCTTGCTACTCATGTTTTTGGCGACCCAGCTCACTATTGGCAGGGCATGGAAGTCCCTGGTCCTTAGCTTTGAGGCGGTGAAACGCTATGAACGATATTAAGATTAATGGAAAACTGGCGTATATATTCGGCGACTCTAAACAAAAAATTCCTTAGTTTGGCAAGCTTTGATTTAATATTTTATTTTTTGCGTTTTTGACCATTTAAATTGCTGGCTATCTGATATTTTTGCATTCTTGACTCCTGGGATACCTTTGCTGTTCCCCTTTTTCTGTTCTCTTCTTCCTATTCTTCTTTTTCATTTTTTATTTCTTTGCCGGACTGTTTACTACACAAATTGGTTCTTTCAGGATGGGCTTTTCTTTTCTCCTGTTTTGGACTGAGGGAATAGGGCACGTCCATCTTTGACTACTGTACGTATTCTCCCTCATTAACAGTTTCTGCCTTTTGTACATGTTTTACATACATGTCCATTGTTTATAAACTTTACACTTTTATCTGGAATTTGCTCCATCCAATGTGTGCCTCATTTCACTCCATTGTCTAAAACTTCCTGCGCAGTTTCATGTTTTTCTTTGGATGCATGCAGTATCTTTGTACTATTTATTTATGTACTAACAGGGACACCACATGTGAAAAATAGAAAAATTAAGCATGAAAAAAAGTAACACCAATGCAGCAACCACATCTAAGATCTTGTAAACCGCAATGTATTACATTGAGCTAGATTAACGTACCTCGGCGCATCTTCCTGCCGGCGTAGCGTATCTTCTTTACGCTACACCGGCGCAACGTTGAGAGACAAGCATGGTATTCACAAAGCAAGTGTTCTCAACGTTGCGCCGGCGTAGCGTATATTTGTCGGTGTAAGTCAAAGTAGGTGGAAGTGGGCGTGTAACATTTAAATGAAGCGTGACCCGATGCAAATGATGGGCTGAGCTTCAAAAAATGAACTGCGCATGCATCGTATCTTGGATGCATCCCAGTGCGCATGCTCACACTCACGTTGAAATAACTGGCTAAGATACATCAAAACACTCCCTACGACGTGAACGTAACTTGCGACAGCGTTCGTTCCCTGGTCCATACCTTTGCATGGGTTGCGCCTCCTATATGAGGAATAACTTTACGCCGGACGTAACCCTTATGCAAAGCGCTTAAAACATGCCCCGATGCAAGTACGTTCGTGAATCGGCGTATCTTACTCATTTGCATATTTAAAATGGGAGCGCCAGATGCGTCCAGCGTAACTATGCGCCCACGATACGCCGGCGTAGGCAAGTTACGTCAGACGGCTGAAGCCTTATTTTTCAACGTATCCAGCTTTGGGAATCGGCGCAAAGATACGACGGCGCACATTTGTACTTACAACGGCGTATTTCGAGATATGTTGGCGTAAGTGCTACGTGAATCCGGGCCATTGTGTTCTTTGGATATACACTTTTCTTAAGTCCAGGTTTTCACGTTTTTTTTTTTTTTGCCTTCTTCCAGTCTCCCTACTGCAAATCCTTTCTATTGGCAACAACTTGATCATTGCTTATGTTGCTGCATGTGTGACAACATGTTTTTTCTGCCGGTCCAGCAAGTCATTGTATACATTTTTCTTTCACTATGTAAAATATATTGATTCTAGTGTTAGAAGTGCTTTGAAAGTTTGTTTTTATTCACAGCCTAAAGTTACACAGTGATAACGTTTACAAGTATGAAAACGGGCTAGGTCTTAAAGTGGATGTAAACCCGAAATTGTTTATTTATTTTGATGTCACAATGTACAGTATAGGATTTCCTATCATCTGTGCCCAGTCTTGCCACAACGAGTTAATCCAGCTCTGAGCAATCCTCTTTTATTCATTGAAATAAACAGACTTGCAGAGAAAAACCTTAGGTAACAGGTTATTTAAATAACAGGTTATTTACATATCTCGTGCACTAGCCTGGAGACGGGCATTATTTTTTTTAATTCCCACCCCCACTCCTTTTCTGAAGTCATGTGGTTACTTTTCTGGATTTTGACTGGATGTTAGTGATCATAGCAAAATTTAGTGTAAGGAATACACATGAGAAAATGCATATTGACAAGGGGAGTGTAGAGGTTGGCGGGAAGTCTACTGACATCACGACTTCGCCCAATGAGCTCCAAACAACAGATCCACCCACAGAATCTGCAGTTTTTCAGTTCTTATAACAGAGGGGAGACATTTGACAGGTAAGGATACATGCAGGAGGCATATATATCCATATAGATCAGCACTATGGCAGTAGTTTAGAAAGGATGAGAGTGGGTTTACATCCATTTTAATTCTGCATACCCTACCAACATTAATATTTTTGTGGCAGCAGTCAATGCATTTAGGTTTACATGATACATCATAAAACACAGAAAAAATGTGCCTATATGTATGTCTACCATCTCCTGTCTACACAATGTTTGTCATCCCGCCAATATTGCTGCCTTAGGCATTTTTGTATTAACATGGTAATAGGATGACAACTGTAGTTTTGGTTTCTGTTGACTTGATAAGCTTTGCATGTGAACATTTATCTTCTAGTTTAAAGTCAGCCATGCGTGTTTTTATGTTAGAACAGTTATGCTTTGAATTTTATTACACATGTTACGTGCTAAAAGTCCTCATTCACCCTGACACTCCTGTTAGCTTTTTTAATTGCAGGAGAGGTGATCTGGGAGACATAGGGCACCTTACATACGGGGTCAACTAGCTGCAGTGCATCTTTCCCAGAATTTTGGCGTGCTTGGAAAGGACAGTTGCACCAACCATGTACAATATTCCTATCACACGTTTCTGAAAAAGGCATGAAGTAAACAACAGGTGCAGCAGCAACTGACAGCTGGAAATTGGTACCATAAGGTATATATGCCCAGCACACCAAGGGCCATTGAAATAATGTCAAACTGTTGTCACATGTCTAAAGAGTCCTGCACGTCAATGAAATATTGCATTTTATCATTGTAATCACCAAATAAGCATTTGGATATTATTTCAGTGATCCTTTGTGTTGGCAATATACAAGCCCAATTCCAAAAACTTTGGGATGCTGTGAAAAAATCTACATAAAAACAGAACGCAGTGATTTGCAAATCTCATGAACCCATATGTTAGTCGAAGTAGAAAAATATATCAAATGTTTTAAGTTATTATAAAGGTGTGTTTTTTTTTTTTCCCCCCCGCTTTAAGCACTCCTCGCCCTCTTACATGCCACATTTGTAATTTTATTTATTTTGGGGCGGGGGGGGGGAGTGAGTGCTTAGTTTTGTGGGACTTCCTGTCCCACTTCCTTCTTCCGCATACGGGCCACCTAGGCGGCGACTCCTTCCTCCTTAGGCGGCCCCTCCCTCTCGGCAATCTTCTGGGACATGTGACCCACTTCCTTCTTCCGCATACGGGCCACCTAGGTGGCGACTCCTTCCTCCTTAGGCGGCCCCTCCCTCTCGGCAATCTTCTGGGACATGTGACGGGTCCGAGAAGATTGCCTGGCCACTAGCAGAGCACAGCGCGACTCGCACATGTGTAGTGCACGCTCGGCCGTAGAGGCGCAAGCTGTCATGACCGAGTGCCCACAGTAGCTATGACGTCGCTGTGGAGAGGGGGAGATGAGCGAGGCTCTGTGCAGCTGGACCATGGGACAGGAGTCTGTTTATTAAAAATCAGCAGCTACACTTTTTGTAGCTGCTGACTTTTTTTTAATAAACTAAAAAAACAAGAAGAACTCTGCTTTAAGTTATAAGAGCTTGCTCACATACTATGTGTAGAGAAAGGTTGTGGTAGATCTAATTCTGGGTGTGTGATGACATCAGTAGGAATTGAGATTCCAGCAGCTGCCACTGCACACATTTTATAAGCTTTTTGATGCTGTAGCAGGGGATTAAAGTCTTGTTACAGTAACAAGGTTAAATAAAAAAATGCTGTAAGTGTCAGGCCACTAAGACACTTTAAGGCCCCGTACACACGAGCAAATAGATTTGTTCAAATCGGTCGGACCGACCGATTTGAACAAATCTGTCTGCTGGCCGTTTTTGTTTAATCGCTGTACACAGGATCAAACCAAAATCCCCGCCAGCAGACAGCGTGGTGACGTGGCGGTGACGTTGACGCCGCCACGTCACCGCACCAGGAAGTAAATTACTTCCGTGCATGCGTCGAATCCATTCGACGCATGTGCGAGAAGATATGTCTGCTGGTAAGCGTACTAACCAGCAGACATATCGGGCGGACGGATTCCCAGCCGACAGATTTTAAAGCATGCTTTAAAATCTGTCGGCTGGCCAAATCCGTCTGCTCGCCCGTACACACGATCGAATCTGTCTGCTGGGACGGTCGGGCCGACCGTTTCCAGCAGATAGATTTGATCGTGTGTACGCGGCCTAAGTGTTTGTAACCCTAAAAAAAAAAAAAAAAGATCCTGCTCCCTTAGACCTCTTTCTCACTGGGGTGTTTTTTAGGTGCTTTTGGGTTAAAAAAATAGCGTCTGTAAAGCGCCTGAAAAAAATGCCTCCCCTGCAGCCTCAGTGTGATAGCCCGAGTGCTTGCAGGATGTTACAAAAAGTCCTGCAAGCAGCATCTTCCAGGCAGGGTGGGAGCAGTGTATACTGCGGCCGAAAAGCATTACTATAACAGCGGTAAAGCACCACTAAAATTAGCGGCACTTTACTGCTAACGCCACCCCAAACCCCCCCCCAGCCCCGGTGTGAAAGCTGCCTTAAAGTAGGGATGAGCTCCGGTGTGTTTGCACACTCCACGTGCAGAGCCCGCCAGGAAGTCAGTACGGCGCTGTGCTAATCGCAGGCAAGGAGACATTGTCCCGATCGACTGCAGAGATCGGGAAATGTCTCCCTGCCTGTGATTAGCGCAACACCGTGCCGAATTCCTGGCGGGCTCTGCACGTGGAGTGTGCGAACACACCGGAGCTCATCCCTACCATAATCATTAATGACAGCTCAGTGCTTTTGCTGTGTAATTTGGCCCCTTGGCTGATCCTGCCTGGTTATAAAATACCTGGCTGATCCTACCCGGTTCTGCCCTCCCCCCGTAAGCTGCCCACAGTTAATCATGGCTATTGAGACCTGACACCATGGTCAGTTTATGTGCCTCTGTCATTCGCAGCTCTCCTCTAGAAAATGTGATTGATCACATCAGGCCACCTTCTTCCATTGCTCTGTGGTCCAGTTCTGATGCTCGTGTACCTGTTGTAGGCTCTTTTGGCTATGGATATGAGTCAACGTTGTCACCAATAAAGTATCTTGGCCTAGGCTGACAAGGCCTAGGCCTAGGGCAGCACTTTGCAGGGGGGCAGCATGAAAAGAGTCCCCGTGGCTTGCACTATACTTTTTTAGGGTAGCGCCAGTCTTAGGGCAGACTGGGCAGGGAGGCAAATCGGTCTAGTGCCCCCATAAAGCGGCCGCACTACTGTCGGTATAATACTGGCAGGGCCACCATGGGGGGGCAGCCCATCCACATGGAGGAGGCTAGGACAGCAGACTCCAACCAATAAGTTGTGTGGGCATGTGGCATTCCGTAACTTGGGGGGGGGGCTTTGCATTGCTTCTAGCTATCACTGTCCTAGAGAGAGACAGATGCCATGTCGGGAGGCTAAAAACTGTCAGCAAGTCAGCTGATGCGGTCTATAGCAAAACAGGAAGTGAGAGTAAATCTCTGCAAATTAAGGGACTCTACTGCCCCCCCCCCCCCCCCAAGGCCCTCTGAACTAGTGTTCCCACTGGAAAATGTCAGGGCGGGTCTTAAATGGGGGTGTGGCCTTGACAGGAAAGCGTGGGTCATATTTAAATTAGGGGGGTACACAAGTTTAATCAGGCCTAGGGCAGCACAAAACCTAAATATACCACTGGTTGGCACACTAACCAGTCTGCAGCTATGTAACCCCATACACAGCAAACCGTGATTTCCAATTTTTCTGCTTTCAACACATTAACTCAGGGACAACATATTTACTTGCTGCCTAATTTTAATCCCACAGACTTTCATATACCATTAATATGAGTTAACAAATGTTGATGACAACCTATTAGTGGTCATACAGTTATGGCTGATGTATTTCTGTTACAATTACATTTTTGTGTTATTTTATGTTGGTTTCTTTTATTGCTTTTCCTTTTCATATGATGCCCATAAATTTAGGCTTTTTAAATGGCAGAATAGAACATCTGCGCCCTACCTAGCTGAGAAGGCTAGCACATGACTAACCTTGTCTTAATTCACACTAAATGTCATCTTCTAGATACAAGCTTGGCTCACTTCATTGTCTTGGATTATTGAATGACATCCACAGAAATAGAAACCCTTAGTCATTCAGATGATTGACAGTTTCTATCACAGTATGTGAGGTCTGATTAACTGCTGTGGCAGGCTGTGCCATAAAAATGTCATACCTTTTGGCTTTGTCATCATTGTGTAATGTTTCTTTGCTGTTTTATATACCACCAGTTATTCCTCTGTAACCCATAGGATATATTTTATTTGTATATAAGCCCTTCAACCCCTTCATGGCCAGACAACAATTCCCACATTTTGTGATTACAGTAGTTGCTGTCAACAGCGGCTGGTAACATCATCTTTGCTATCAGTAGATGGGAGGTTCCATTGCTAGAAGTCTGTAATACCTGTGGATAATGGCTCAAAACCTCCAAGAAACTGTTCACCTGATTTCATTTTCTGAAAGAATATGAAATTTAAATAAAAAAAAAATATTTGTGCTAAAGTGGCCCTCCTCCACCCTACATTAAACCATCAACTGCAAGTAACTAGATCTGCACGATTAATTGTTTAAAAAAATTACAATCTCGATTTAACCCCCCTCTCGAACTTAATCCAGCATTTTCACGATTCTCTGTAAACAATGCAGAGCCCTTCTCTGCTCAGAGCTGTCAAAAAAATAAAAAAAACACAGCAAATGTTTATTAACATTGGTCAGTGGTGAGTGATAGAGAACAGAAGAGACACATTGAAACATTTGGTTCTTTTAGATCAAAGGTATAAACTTCTGTCTATAAATGAGGTCAGTTTAACCAACTAAAGCAGTAGTGAACCACAGAAAAAAAACCTGCAAGACAATGGCATAATGTGATAGTATGCATCGCATGTGTTTGCCTGTTGGAAAAAACAGCCGTGTTTAGGGGGAAAGACTGACCGAGCAGGTTCTCGGGATTTCCGACAGGAACTTTTCCCGCACGTGTGTACGGGGCTTCAGCATTTTTCTGACGCTTGATGCTTACAAGAGTAATTTCACAGTACAAGCAGCTAGAGAGGTCAGATTGGCAAAACGATTTCCAGATATTCGTGGGCTTTACTTCATAGCCTGATAGAATGAAGAAACAAGAAAACACCTTTCACACTTGTACGATTTTGCCGCGATTCGCGGCCGCAATTTCAATGAATGCCTGTGTAAGTGGCATCAAAATCAGACCAAAGTAGTGCAAGGACTACTTTGAAGTCGGCACAACCTAAAATCGTGCCAGTATGAATGGTAGTCATTGAAAATAATGGAGAATGACTTGTCATACGATTTTGCAGTCCAAAATCATGGGACAAGTCGTATAAGTGTGAAAGGAGACTTAAAGGGTCACTAAAGGTAAAAAAATGTTTTGCTGAAATGACTGTTTACAGGGTATAGAGACATAAAAGTTAACTGATTCCTTTTTAAAAATAGATACAAATCAATCATATAATGTGCCTCTAGTTTCACTTTCGTTTTTAAAATGATTTCATGTTTCTGTGAAGTAGAGAAGACACACAGAACAAAAACAAACAAATCCAGGGCAGTGTTTTGTTTTTAAAATGAATCTGATTGGTTCTGAGGAGTTTTAGACACACGGCTTAGACCACAGTGAAAATCTGCCATGAGTTTTTTCATAAGGAGCCAGACAACCAGGAAGTGTGGAGATCAGAGAAGTATTACAGCTACTTCAAAGCAAAAACGAACAATGCGAACATGAAAACAGCACTGCATTAAGGTAAAGGAAGCTATTTAGCTTAAAAAAATATATATATTTTAGTGATCCTTTAAGCATCAGACTGTATTGCCATCTGTCCTGTCAGTCATGGAAAGATTCTTCTGCTGCCAGTTCTGGGCATGTGACTACCTTTCTTTAGGCAACCTAAAGTGGCCGACAATTCACTGATTTCTGTAATAGCCCGCTCCATTCTGTCATTGGTTAGCTTGTAGGTCAAAGATACAAAACATAGCTTATTTCTAGAATTCTCAAGGTTAAATAAACATACGCAAGTGTTACTAAAAATGCTCTTGAAATATGTTAAATCTCAGTTGGTTTAAGTTTCTGTTTGCTTTAGATATATAATGTGTGTATAGTATTAATGCTATCAGCAGTGACATGATTAATGATCTGCATAAATGTTAAGCCTTGTGGCTTTGTAAATGCATTGGGCCAGATTCAGGTAGATGAGAGCATCTTTGCTCCAGAGTAACGCTTCTCATTTACGTTACTCTGACGACCCTTTCAGCGCAAGTACTGTTATTCACATAGCAGTTGCGCGTAAACTTGCGCCAGAGTAACGATAATGCGCTGGCGTAACCCGACGCAAGGGGAAGTGGGTGTGATCATATGTAAATGATGGGCGGAGCCCAGCGCAGAGGCTTACGTTCAGCGCATCAACCACGGAGCATGCGCAGTGAGTGAGGCTCCACTCGCCCCCTTTGTGCGCATGCTCACAACTTCCGTCGGCACCACTTCACGGGAAACGTCAGCGCAATGCCTTCCGTTGGGCGTTTAAATGCGCCCGTAGAAGCGCCATTCCGGCACTAAAGTATATCCTGCTCCCCCTCCCCGCAGTGATGTTACTTTTGTTCTGAGATGGCTGCTCCCGTTCCCCGCAAACACACAGGAGAAAGCTGAACTTTAATGGCCAGGAGCTGTCGGCCGTCATCTCGGCTATGGAGACCTATGATGTCTTCCTCCATGGCTGTAAAATTTGACAGACAAGCATGGACAGAGGTGTTGTCCTGCAAGTGGGGGTGCTCAGCTAGCTCTTATCGTCGGTAACGCTGCTGTAGCTGCTCTCCTGCTGACCTGTGGCCATCTGGAGTAAAGATAAAGCAGCCTTTTGTAGAAATAACTTTGCGCCGGACGGACGAGATACGCGCGGCGCATGTAGCCAGCGTATGGTGCTAATCCGTTCGTGAATTGGGAAAAAGCCCTCATTTGCATATTTGCAGGGGAAATCAATGGGCGCGACTGATGCGCCAAGCGAAATTAAGCGCTGACGATACTCTGGCGTCGGAACGTTCCGCCGGTCGCAAATGGCCCGTTATTGGGCGCATCTAGTTTGGTGGGTACGGGCACATAGAAACGACGGCGCATCATCACAGTTACGCGGCGCATATCGAAATACTCCAGCGCACGTGTTCCTGAATCTGGCCCATTGTGTGTATTTTATTTTATGCTTTGTTGTATAAGGATCTTATGGTGCAAGCTGCCATATAAACCTTTTTCTAATGTAATCAAAACTAGTTCTTATTTTCTCAGCTGCAGAGGAAAAACATTTTTTATTTGTATTTATTTTTGTTATGAAAATCCAACAGGATCATTTCTTGGACTGCTTTTTAAATTTCTTTTAACCACTTTAGCCCCGGAAGGATTTGCCCCCTTAATAACGAGCCATTTTTTTGCGATACCGCACTGCGTCACTTTTTAACTGACTTTTTTTTTTCCCCACAGAGCTTTCTTTTGGTGGTATTTAATCACTTCTGCGGTTTATTTTTTGCGCTATAAACAAACAATTTTGAGAAAAAAGTTTTATTTTGCTATAATACATATCCCAAAAATATATATATAAAAAAATCCCATTTATTCATCAGTTTAGGTCTATATATTTATATATTCGTCTACATATTTGTGGTAAAGAAAAAATAAAATATTGATTGGTTTGCGCAAAAGTTATCGCATCTACAAACTATGGGATAGATTTAGGGACTTTTATTTTTACTAGTAATGGCGGAGGTCTGCGATTTTTAGCTGGACTGCAACATTTCAGCGGACAAATCTTACCCCCAAATAACACTTTTTGGGGACTAGTGACATTATTGCATTGATCAGTGCTATAAAAATGCACTGATCAATGTAAAATGACACGGTAGGGAAGGGGGTTAAGAGTGTTCCCTGGGTGTGTTTGAACTGTAGGGGGGCTGCTTGGGACATGACAGAGATCACTGGGAACAGTAGATCTGTCATGTGGTCAGTCAGATAAGGGAATCGTCTTGTTTTACATAGGCAGTTCCTCGTTCTGCCTCTCCTCACTGCGATCATGGATCGCCAGAGGACATCGAGACAGGAACTCTTCCGCAGCAAAAGAGGAGCGCACGCCGCCAGTGGCACACGCCCGCCCGCGATTTGCACAGTGCTGGCGCTGTTTATCTGCGTGAACTGGTCAGCAAGTGGTTAAAGTTGCCTAGTTTGCTGTTTTGGCATATGTGGAGTTGCTAAATTAGAGGAATGCCATTGTTTTGAACAGGTAATGTTAAAGAGATCCTGTCACCAGGTTACACTTCTACATGTTTAGTCCTTATTCGGTGTACTAAAGATAGATAGAACATCATTGATTTGCTCCCTGACACAAATTTCCAGCTCCATTTATCACCTGTGTCTGAGAACTTGTCAGAAGTTATCATGCTGATAACTGAGGAATGGAGCAGCAGAAAGAAACGGACTTGGGGCTTTAGAGAGAGACAAGTAAACACCACAGACATATCTGCTTAGGTCAGATTTCATGACCTACAACCACTTTAATAAAATCTGAATTAGGGTATGAATTAGGGTAAAAAAAAGGTTATCTGCTAGCACACCCCCCAATCCCCCCCCCTCTCCTAAATACTCACCTGAGCCCGATATTTGCATGTCTGCAGCAGCTCCCCTCCCCTCCTGCAGCTGTCAATCAAAACCTGTCGGCAGAGTGGGGGGTGGGGAGGAGGAGTTAGGAGTGCTGACGAGGGGACCCCAGAAGAGGAGGTTCTGGTCTGCTCTGTGCAAAACCATTGCACAGAGCAGGTAGGTATGTTTTATTATTTGAAAAAATCAAAACCAAAACTTTACAATTACTTTAACCGCACTTTCGTTACAGCTATCTGCAATTAGCTGCCAGTGGTGGTTAAATGATCCGACACTCATGGACGTTGCAGACTCCTATTAAAACTGAAATATTTTTTACAATTGTCAGCATGGACCAGTGTAATGCCACATGCACACGGTCGGAATTTGCGACAACAAATTGGTCGATGTGAGCTTGTTGACGGAAAATCCCACCATGTGTATGCTCCATCGGACGTTTGCTGTCGGAATTTCCGACAACAAAAATTTGAGAACTGGTTCTCAAATTTTCCGACAACAAAAGTTGTTGTAGGAAATTCCGACCGTGTGTACACAATTTAATGCACAAAAATTCTACGCATGCTCGGAATCATTGAACTTCATTTTCCACGGCTCATCGTAGTGTTGTACGTCACCACGTTTTTGACGTTCGCAATTTCCGACAACATTTGTGTGACCGTGTGTTTGAGTGAACACCCGTTGGAAAAAAATCCACAGTTTTGTTGTCGGAATGTCCTATTGTGTGTATGCGGCATTAGTATGCACCTCTGCTACAGTAATTGCTGCTGGCTTCCAGGCCAAATGGTTGCCCTGCTGCTTGGGAAACGCAGGAGGTTGCTCACTCCACACAGGTACCAATTAGAGAGTACTTTCAATTTTTCAGTGAATGCAAAGTGTTCTACATTTTGGATAAGGTGGAGAGTGTGATGTCATTTGCTAGTTTCTCTACCAGATAACAATTTGCAGTCCTTGAGAAAATGACACAATGCCATTCAGGGAACACTTGGTAAACAAGCTACCTCCCTCCTGTGTTAAAGTAGAAGGGACCCAATCACTGTAATAGTGGTTTCTACTAAAGTGATTTCCAGCCTCCAGTGGGATTATCCAGGTATGACCAATGTAACTATGCAAAAATAGCCATATCTGGAATTCAGCCTTAAAGCAGAGCTCCACCCTAAAGTGGAACTCCCGCTGATCGGAACCCTCCCCCCTCCGGTGTCACATTTGACACCTTTCAGGGGGAAAGACATGTATTTGCACCCACTTCCGGCCACACGGTCTGCGGGTAGACTGCGGGCAGAATGTCAGTTCCCGCTCCCCCCCGTTGTGTTCTGGGAACACTCGGCTCCCAGAACACAGCAGTAGCCAATCAGATGGCGCAGCGCAACTCGCGCATGTGCCATAGGGAACCGGGCAGTGAAGCCGGAGCGCTTTACTTCCTGGTTCCCTCATCGAGGATGGCGTGGGGGGCAGCAGAGTGATGAGCGATCGCTCGTCCTCTGCTGCGGATGGCACTGGACTCCAGGACAGGTAAGTGTGCCGATATTAAAAGTCAGCAGTTGCAGTATTTGTAGCTGCTGGCTTTTAATTTTTTTTTTTTTTTTTTTTTCAGCGGACATCCGCTTTAACTCTTAGGCCGCGTACACACGAGGAGACATGTCCGCTGAAACTGGTCTGCAGACCAGTTTCAGCGGACATGTTCGGTCGTGTGTATGGCCCAGCGGAAAGGTTTCCAGCGGACAAAAGTTTCTAAATGCTTAGAAACTTGTGGAAACCTTCCAGCGGACAAATGTCCGAGTTTACGCCCAGCCTCGGACCGAAATCTCGTGCATGCTTATTGCATGCGTGGAAGCATTGAACTTCCGTGTTTCATCGCGTCGGTGTCTTATACTGCACTGCGTTCTGGTCCGCGGGGATTTTGGTCTGATGGTGTGTACACACATCAGACCAAAAGATCCCTTCAGACATGTCCACTGGAAACGGTCCGTCGGACATGTTTCCGTGGACATGTCTCGTGTGTACGCGGCCTTATGCCGCGTACACACTATCATTTTTCAGCATGAAAAAAAATGTAGTTTTTTAGCATGTCCAAAAAACAAAGGGCCAGATTCAGAGAGCCATTACGCCTGTCTAACTGGTGTTAGACTGGAGTAATTTCAAATTACGCGCGTTTTCTAGCTAGTCGAAAACCTCAAACCATGAATAGACGGCTGCAGGCTTCAATTCGACTGGATTAAGTGTTTGTACGCCTTCGGATCTACGCTGCAATAAAATTGCGGCCACTGGGTGGACTTCCCGTCGTTTTCTGCGTCGGGGTATGCAAATGAGCTTTTGCCGACGATCCCCGAAATTACGATCTTCAATCGCAATCTTACGGCACCTTTAGTCATCTTTTATTTGCGTAACACTATACCAGCTTTTTGCTGCTCTAATATTAGACAGCCCATGTTAAGTATGGCCGTCGTTCCTGCGTCGAATTTCTACGTTTTCCGATGTCTTATTATTTTTAACGTAAGTCGCCCGGGAATAGGAATGTTCGTAAACGCCGCTACTCAAACAACGAATGACGTAACGACGTGATTTTGCGCAATGCACGGCGGGAAATTTCTGAACGGAGCATGTGCAGTTCGATCGCCGCGGGGACGCGCTTAATTTAAATGCTTCACGCCCCCCAATCGCGTATTTCGATTACGCGGCGAGAAATAGACTACGCCGCCGTAGTGTACGGGCAAAAATCTACCAGGATTCGGTGTAGAGCCTGGTAAAATACGGCAGCGTAGAGTATTTCGATTACGCAGCGGAATATTAAGTGTATGTGAATCTACCCCAAAGTTTTTCCAAATTCATCATTAAAAACTATGTTGCCCACACACCATTGTTTAAAAAAAATTATGAACAAAGCGCGGTGGCATACAACACGTACGATGGCACTCTAAAGGGGAAGTTTTATTTGCCTTTGGGCTGCTTTAGCTGATTCCTTGTTAGTAAGACGATTCGCGCTTTTCTGTCTGTTACAGCGTGATGAATGTGCTTACTCTATTATGAACGGTAGTTTTACCAGAACAAGCGCTCCCATCTCATAACTTGTTTCTGAGCATGCGCGGGTTTAAAATGTCTTTTTAGCCCACACATGATCATTTTTTACAACCCGAAAAACAACATTGTTTAAAACGACGTTTAAAAAACGCAGCACGTTCAAATTTTTTTTGTCGTTTTTCAGAACCTGAAAAATGATGTGTAGCCCACACACGATCATTTTAAATTACGTTTTTTTTTTCATGCTGAAAATTTATCGTGTGTACGCGGCATAGGGTCCTCCTGAAGATTAATTGAAATCGCCCCTACTCGCCTCAAGTCGCGCTGCATGAAAAAAATCAAGTGAATGTAAGTGAATGGAGCCGTCTCCATGCACACTACTGCAGTCTACTTCAATTCGACTTGTAGGCGAATTGTACCCATTGATTTCAATGGAAGTCTCCTCCAAGTCGGATCCCCGTTCACAGTGAGGCAACTTTACAGGAATTCGCCCCAGTGTGAACCTGTTCTAAGGCAAGCACCTCCCTCCCACAAGGGGACTCCATGGCAAATTTTAAATAAAAAACCACCATGGGTTCCCCTCCAGAAGCATACCGGGCCCTTAGGTCTGGTATGGATTTCAAGGGGAACCCCCTACCCTGAAAAATGCGTGCACCCCCCCCTTCCCCCCCCCCCCCAAATCTATACCAGACTCTTATCTGAGCATGCAGCCTGGCCGGTCAGGAAAGGGGGTGGGATGAGGGGGACATGGGGACAAGGTGCTTTGGGGTGGGGGGGGGTCGGCCGGGGGGGGGGTCCCCCACACCGTTTTTTGACGAAGGGGGTTCCCATTGAAATCCAAACTAGACCTAAGGGCCTGGTATGCTCTTGGAGGGGGAAGCCATGCCGGTTTTTTTATTTAAAATTTGGCATGTAGTTCCACCTCCTGGAAGTGACTTCAAGTAGCGTTGTAAGTCTCCCCTAGTCGCGCTGTGATTCATAATCACGTCGTGTCCAAGTTGCCTCCAAAAAGTCGCGCTGGAAGTTGTGTTGCCCCTGTGTAAATGGGCTCTTTAGGGTTACTAAACCCTTGATTGTTTTTTTATTTTTTTAAATAGCAAATATGTCATACTTATTACCTCCTGTGCAGTTGGTTTTGCACAGAGTGGCCTTGATCCTCCTCTTATGGGGTCCCTCAGTGGCGCTCATGCGTGCGGCGGAACTTTCCGGTATCGCTTACCTGATTTGATGCAGAGTGGCATGCACGGCGATCTGGCGCTAAGTGTGGTGATCGGGGCTGAGGCTTTTCCTTTGGATACAGCCCAGCCCCGATCAGGGTAAAGGGCCACCTCACCAGAGTACCTGCCAGAAACCAGTACATGGTTGAGAAATGATATGTGTAATTTATGCTTGTAGAACGCCTGACGGTTCTACTTCAATGTTGGGCTTCTGTATGTGGCCAGGCTGTGTAAAAGTCTCACATGTGGTATCGCCATACTCGGGAGGAGTAGCAGAATGTATTTTGGGGTGTCATTGCAAGTATGCATGTGCTGTGTAAGAGAAATAAGTTGTTGTTATGACAATTTTTGTGAAAAAAAAAAAAAATCCCAAGAATTGTGTGAAAAAATGACGTTCAAAAAACTCACCATGCCTCTTACTAAATACCTTGGAATGTCTGCTTTCCAAAAAAGGGGTAATTTGGGGGGTATTTGTACTTTGCTGGCTTGTTAGGGTCTTAAGAATTGAGATAGGCCGTCAGTACTTTAGATGTGATCAGATTTTCAATGATTTGCACCATTGCTTGTAGACTCTATGGGCCAGATTCAGGTAGATGGGCAAATCTTTAATTTGGAGTAACGTTTCTCATTTACGTTACTCCGCCGAAACTTTAGGAGCAAGTACTGTTATTCACAAAGCACTTGCTCCTAAAGTTGCGGCGGCGTAGCGAAAATGAGCCGGCGGAATTCAAATTGGGCGGGTAGGGGGCGTGTATTATTATAACTAGGCGCGATTCCCGTGGCGAACGTACTGTGCATGCGTCGACTGTCAGTGCGCATGCTCCAAATTCTGTCAGTGAACGTCAATGTCAATCCCCATTCACGGACGTTTTACGCAAACGACACGATGTTTCTTTCTTCGACGCGATGACGACGGCAATACTTAACATAGGATACTCCACTAGGGGGCTGCTTTATCTTTACGCCGCGTATCGCTTACGGAAACGTCGGAGAGTCACTGCGTCGGGCCCGAATAAGATCGTGAATTGCCGATTCTCGCTGATTAACATATTCTCGGCATATAGCAGTATACATTTTGCCCCAAATTTATGAAGAAAAATTACTTATTTGCAACATTTTAGACTAGAAACTAAAAAACTGTTTGTTTGTTTGTTTTTTTTTGTTCGCTTATATTGCAAAAAATATAAAGCCCAGCTGTGATTTGTGAGGAAAAAAATTATAATTTGGTTTGGGTACAGTGTAGCATGACTGAGTAATTGTCATTCAAAGTGTGAGAGCCCTATAAGCTAAAAATTGGTCTGGTAAGACAGGGTGTATAAAAGCCCTGTATTGAAGTGGTTAAAAGCCCAGTTTGCCCAGGAATCTGTCTGTTAAATGGCATGTAAATAGATATTTCTGCAGTGTGTCTGTGGGTGTTTAGAGTAAAGTGCATTTGACAATAAATGGCAATGAACTTTATTTATATCGTTTTACTTGTTTTATAACCCTCGATCATCTTTTTGAGGTACACTTTTTAAAGCTCTGTAAACCAAGGACAAGGTCATCTACAAGGCAACCTAGGTTACTTGGGTTTTGGTGGGTGCCTGGGCCCCAGGTTTACCCAAAAGCAGTATCTGAGAGCTTTCTTTTCTTTTTTTACATTTTAGCACCTGGATTGTCCCTTTTTTTTTTTTTTTTTTTTTTGTAGAAGTGATATGAGAGTCTGTAGTAACACCAGTGATCAGTGCTAATACATTGCCTCTGTACTAATATGGCCACGTACACACGATCAGACTGGTCTGATGAAACTGGTCCGACGGACCGTTTTCATCGGACCAGGCTGAAGTGGTCTGATGTGTGTGTGTGTGTGTGTGTGTACACACCATCGGACCAAAAATCCGATCAGACCAGAACGCGGTGACGTAGAACACACCAACATGCTGAAAAAAGGAAGTTCAATGCTTCCAAGCATGCGTCGAC
Organism: Rana kukunoris; assembly: GCA_029574335.1. Classification (NCBI taxonomy): domain Eukaryota; kingdom Metazoa; phylum Chordata; class Amphibia; order Anura; family Ranidae; genus Rana; species Rana kukunoris. The sequence continues at coordinate 126,384 of JAJQKJ010001324.1, read as the reverse complement.
TTGATTCTGAGCATACGCGGGTTTTTGGTCCGATGCTTTGGCGTACTAACCATCGAACCTGTCCAACGGACAGATTTTAACGCAAGTTTTAAAACTTTAGTCCGGCGGACAACTGTCCGATGGGCCGTACACACCCTCAAACTGGTCCGATGAAACTGGTCTGCAGACCAGTTTCATCGGACAGGTCTGATCGTGTGTATGCGGCCTGACACTTGCTAGAAAGGGGTTAACAATGAGGGGCAATGAAAGGAGTTAACTGTGTGCCTAATGAGTGTAATATGTGAAAAATGTGCTACTTTTACTAATAGTTATAGCTGATTTTGGGGAGAAAAAAACTACTACAGTACATAGCTGCTCTCTGTACAGAGCCCTATGTTGGTAAAAACATGGTTCTGTGCTGTGAGTCATTAAGCTTATCAGCAGGTCCCGGCCATAACTTATTGGCTGGAACCTGCTGACTTGTACTGTACCGAATGACAGCCCAGATCTGTCGGGGGCACGCACGCACATGCCCTATACCCATTTGCTTACCTATGTTTTCCTGTTGTTGTGAGGACACACATCTCTTGGACTTGGAGCGAGTGTCTATGGAGAACGTGCAAAATGCCAATTTTCAGAAGCAGTATAGCAGAGTATCGGTATAGAATAGCTGGTGTAAAGATGGAACATCCAGCAACTGTTCTATCATTTCCACCGCTACCCAACAGTAAAATGCTGTACCATCCAAGGAATGAGAATAATTGCAAGATGAAGCTCATTCGTTATTTTTTTAATTCAGATAATACAGGTGTTAAATACTCTCCTCAGAATTACAAATGCTGCATGTGCAATGAACTTCTTCTTTTGATTGACCTCTTAACCCATCATATTTGTGTTTTGTAGTATACAATAAGTGTTTTTTTTTGTTTTGTTTACTTTGCATGAGTAATTGCCGAGTAAAATTGACTCGTTCATATGTAATCCTGTTCGGTAACCAGGCACATAATCCAGGTCAACACAGGCATTGCTGCCTTGTTTTGTTTGAAGTCTTATCATTGTACATCTACTGATATGTGTAGTGTGCTACTAATTATTGCTTATCAATGGTCCATGAATGAATGTTGTGTGTTTTACTATTGCCTGCTTGTTATGTTTACACATAAGGAGGCTTCCAACAATAAATGGGCAAGTAGTCTCTAGTGGTTATAATATTATTTATTTTTATAATACAGGATTTATATAGTGGCAGCAGTTTGCACAACACTTTGATATAAAAACTGGTTTTGAACTCTGTGTGTTGCAGGTTGATCATATAACATAATATAAGAGTTATATTCAAGTAAACTCAGTTTAATTAACTGTGACCAGAACTACTTTAGAGGACATTAAATCATTAAAGTTTTACCCACAACAGTAAAATCATTCTGTATATGCAGTAAAGCATGCTTGTTTTACTCGCGTTGGAACCTAAAGGGTTAATCCTCTGCATTGTTTAACCCTTTCACGCTTAAAGCCTATTTCTGACATGTGTTGCTTACAAGTAAATATCCATATTATTTTTTTCGCAGAGACCCTAGGACAGTGATGGCGAACCTTGGCACCCCAGACGTTTTGAAACTACATTTTCCATTAAGCTTATGCACTCTGCGGTGTGGTTGAGCATCATGGGAAATGTAGTTCCAAAAACATCTGGAGTGCCAGGGTTCGCCTTCACTGTCCTAGGGAATAAGAATGGCGATCATTGCAATATTTTATGTCACAGTATTTACACATCGGTCTCTCAAATGCATTTTTTGAAAAATAGACACTTTTATGAATAAAAACAAACTAAACAGTAAAGTTAGCCCAATTTTTTTTTGTATGATGTAATGCAGAGTAAAGAGATACGTAACATGTCATGCTTTAAAATTGCGCACACGTGGAATGGCGTCAAACTACGGTACTTAAAAATCTCCTGGTACTAAAATTATTGCTCTCACTCTGACAATCGCTGCGATACCTCACATGTGTGATTTGAACACTAATGCCGCGTACACACGGTCGTTTTTTGCAATGGAAAAAAAACGACGTTTTTTAAATTGATCGTGTGTGGGCAAAACGTCGTTTTTTGTCTTAAAAAAAACGACCAAAAAAAAATTCCAACATGTTTGAATTTTTTGTGTCGTTTTTCAAAACGTTGTTTTTTGTTTCACAAAAAGTCACCGTGTGTAGCAAAAACGTTGTTCAAAACAACGTTTTTCAACCCGCGCATGCCCAGAAGCTAGTTATGAAGCGAGCTTCAATGGAAAAGAGTGGTGAACGTAACCTTGCTTTTTGTGAAAAAACGATGGTGTGTAGGCAAAATTGTCTTTGAAAAGTGACGTTTCAAAAACGTCGTTTTTTACTTCACAGAAAACGTCGTTTTTTTTCATCGCAAAAAACGACCGTGTGTACGCGGCATTATGGGCATGACATACGTATGTGTTTTTTCTTTGCTGCAAGAGCAAAGAAAAAAAATCTGGTTGCTTTTATTGCTGTCACAAGGAATCTAAACTTCTCTTCTGACTTAATAGGTGGTGACAGGTACTCTTTATAGAAAGATCGGGGGTCTAAAAGACCCCAAATCCCCCCTTTTCACTTAAAACTATTCAGTGCCTCATTATCAGTGAACAAGTCCCTTTTTAGAGGAGTCAGTTCTTGGCTCTCTTCTCCTTTCCTCATGCTGTTGGCACGAGGAAAGGAGTGCCGATAGCCAGCTTCTTTCCATCCGTTGGACACAGCTGATTAAGTGGTAAAGAGTCGCTGATTGGCCTCAATTTGTGGTCAGCAGTATCTTCCAGACACTTCGATCAGACAGCGTGCCACCCCTGCCTTGCAGTGATAGCACGATGGGCACAATCATGGCACGCCGTCATATGGCGGTGTCCCAGAACTAGACAGGCGTGCTGCTGCCTTCATTCGGCTATAGCACAGTCAGCAAATGGGTTAAGTATGTTGGTGCTATTTATTTTGACACTATTTGTTTTTTTAAATCATGTGACTGGCATAATGCCACTTAGAGGTTTGCCGCCGCTGTCACAGCATCTGGAAAGGCCGCGGCTTCGGCCTAGCTCGGGAGCCGCGGCCATCTTGGTACACCCAGCGCAGCGGCCCTCTGTTTACACCCACAGAGGAGGGCGCCTGCGCTCGTGGGACACCCACCGCTCTCTGGTGTCTGTACTATGGGCAGCAAGGGGGGGGTGTCTATACTGGAGGGAGAGGGAGGTCTGTACTGAGGGGGGGGTGACGCCATTTTTTTTTTTTTTGTACCAGTGCCACCTGCCAGTGCCACCATCCAGTGCCAATTAGTGCCACCTTCCATCCAGTGCCAGCTATAGCCATCAGTGCCACCTGCCAGTGCCATCTGCCAGTGCTAACTATTACCATCCAGTGCCACCTGCCAGTGTTGTCTGTTAGTGCCAGTGCCATCTGCCAATCAGTGACACCTGCCAGTGTCAATTGGTGCCATCTGCTAGTACCATCTTTCAGTGCCATCCAGTGCAACCTGCCAGTGCCAATAAGTGGCACCTGCCAATCGGTGCCTTCTGCTAGTGCCATCTTCCATTGCTAATTAGTGCCACGAGCCAGTGCCACCAAAAAAATATAAAAAAAATCGACCTAAAATATCGGCCGTAAAAATCGGCATCATATATCGGCTATCGGCCGCCCCGATTTCTATATTGGCATCGGCCAGAGAAAAACCCATATCGGTCGACCTCTAATGCCAATCAGTGCAGTGCAGTGCGGACATAGAATCATGGGTCATACATCAGCAGAGTACTAGAAGCTCTCCCCGCAGAACAGGGAAACGGCTGACCGCTGAACAACGCACACAGTGCCTTGACTGTAGTAAAACAAAGTGTGTGTGTGTGTGTGTGTGTGTGTGTATCTGTGAATCTCGGTGGGAGCACAAACTGTTTCTTATATATTTTCTGTTATGATTGGTGCTGAATGTTAAACTGGTTATTTGCTTTATAAACCTAGCCATACTAGGGACAATCTAGATACAACTTTATGATGCCAGATTGAACATGGTGTATGCTAAAACAGGAAGGGAACAGCTGCTATGGTCTTTAAAAGCCCAGTTTGCCCAGGAATCTGTCTGTTTAAATGGCATGTAAATAGATATTTATGCAGTGTGTCTGTGGGTGTTTAGAGTAAAGTGCACTTGACAGTGCATGGCAATAAACTTTTATATCATTTTACTTGTTTTATAACACTCGATCATCTTTTTGAGGTATACTTAAAAGCTCTGTAAACCAAGGACCAGGTCATCTACAAGGCAACCTAGGTTACTTGGGTTCTGGTGGGTGCCTGGGCCCCAGGTTTACCCAAAAACAAAAATATATCGTAGCTTTCTCTTTTATTTTTTTACATTTTAGCACCTAGTTTCTCTTTCTTTTTTTTCTTTTTTTTTGTAGAAGTGATAGAGTCTGTAGTGACACAGTGATCAGTGCTAATACATTGTCTCTGTACTAATGACACTTACTAAAAAGGGGTAACATTGAGGGGGCAATGAAAGGAGTTAACTGTGTGCCTAATGAGTGTAATGTGTGAAAAATTTGCTACTTTTACTAATAGATATGGCTGATTTTTGGGAGAAAAAAACTATTACATAGCTGATCTCTGTACAGAGCCCTATGTTGGTAAAAACAAGGTTCTGTGCTGTGAGTCATTAAGCTTATCAGCAGGTCCCGGCCATAACTTATTTGATGTAACCTGCTGACTTGTACTGTACCGAATGACAGCCCAGATCTGTCAGGGTCACGCACACACATTCCCTATACCCAGAAATGCCAGATCATGTACATGATCTGGGGGCAGAGTGGCCACCCCATTGCTGTATATCTACATGAGGTTGTCATATTATTATATTATATTATTTAGGTGCCAGGGGGTGTCTGGTTGCCCACATTTCCTAAATTGCGTAAGAGTATTGGGAAGCTTTTTTTTTTTTCTTCACTTTTTATAACCTGGCTTTTCTCTACTAGTATTCTTAATTCTTAAAGGGAGAGATGAAATTAGGGGCCTTTTTAACCACTTAAGACCATTATGCAGGTTAAGGACCTTGCCCCTTTTTGCGATCCGGCACTGCGTCGCTTTAACTGACAATTGCGCAGTTTTGCGACGTGGCTCCCAAACAAAATTGGCGTCCTTTTTTTCCCCACAAATAGAGCTTTCTTTTGGTGGTATTTGATCACCTCTGCGGTTTTTTATTTTTTGTGCTATAAACAAAAATAGAGCGACAATTTTGAAAAAATTCAATATTTACTTCTTGCTATAATATCCCCTAAAAATATATAAAAAAAAAACATTTTTTTCCTCAGTTTAGGTCGATACGTATTCTACCTATTTTTGGTAAAAAAAAAATTGCAATAAGCGTTTATCGTCTGGTTTGCGCAAAATTTATAACGTTTACAAAATAGGGGATAGTTTTATTGCATTTTTATTAATTGTTTTTTTTTAATACTAATGGCGGCGATCTTTTTTTTTTTTTCGTGACTGCGACATTATGGCGGACACATCAGACAATTTTGACGTGTTTTTGGGACCATTGTCATTTTCACAGCAAAAGGTGGTATAAAAATGCATTGTTTACTGTGAAAATGGCAATTGCAGTTTAGGAGTTAACCACTAGGGGGCACTGTAGGGGTTAAGTGTGACCTCATATGTGTTTCTAACTGTAGGGGGGCGGAGCTGGACATGTGACGTCAGTGATTGTCTTTCCCTATATCTGGGAACAGACGATCACTGACACTGCCACAATGAAGAACGGGGAAGGTGTGTTTACGCGAACCACTCCCCGTTCTTCGGCTCCAGTGACCGATCGCGGGCGATCGGGTAACGTGGTCACAGAGCTTTGGACCGGGTCCCGAGCTCGCCGCTCGCGACTCCAGTGCTATTCTACCGACGTATATCGGCGTGAATGGGTCCTTAAGTGGTTAACGGGATCTATCTACCTGCGTAACGTGTAGAAACTCATGATTTGGTTCCAGTCAGAGAGGGGTGTAAAGGTCGGAGATTAAATAGCTGTGATTATTTTAATTTTTTTTATTGTGTTAGTATTATTTAATTTGTTTATTGTTCTTTTTATTAATAGCTAGGTACCTGTTAGACCCCTTTCAGACTGAGGGCATTTTGCAGGTGCTATAGTGTTAAAAATAGCGCCTGCAATCCGCCCTTAAACTGCTGCTCTATTTACTCCAGTGTGAAAGCTCAAGAGCTTTCACACTGGAGTGGTGCACTTACAGGGCATCAGAAAAAGTCCTGCCTGCAGCTTCTTTGGAGTGCATTGGCAGCAGTGAACTCACTGATGCTAAAAGCGCCCCGCTAGCGGCCAAAACGCGATGGAAATCTGACGGTAAATTATTGGCGTTTTACCACTATTTTACTGCCGACGCTGTGGGTGTCGACAGTGTGAAAGGGGTCTTAAACTTTTTTCCAAAAAATTTGTTTTTATGTAAGCTTGTAAAAGAACTTATAATCTGGAAGTCTATTAACACCATTGTATTGCAGCAACACATAATGCACATCAACACACTTGCATCTCTGTTGAAGTGCAACTTAACACACTGCAGTTTAAGTAGATTGACAATAGCTTTCACTTTGTTCACACTGTAAAGATATTTGGCTGAGGTTCAATCACAGGTTGTCACACCAATTCAGCCTGTGTATATGGTATGTATGTGCTGGAATAATAGGGAGGTGAAGCCTCCATCAATCAATATTTTATATCCCTCTAGTGGTAAAGTGAGTATAAACACAATCTAATATAGCATTTATTGACAATTTTATAATGATTTGAGTATGACACTTTCAAGCAAATGACCTGCAGCATTAAGGTTGGTACAGTTCCAAATACTTCCTCCTTAAATACTGTATTTCAGGATTATATTTTTAGTGTTAATAAAAATAAAGCCGTTATTGGTGCATAAACTCTGAAATTCTTACTGTGAAAGCTAAAAATATGTTGAGCTGATACATTGTATACAATTAAAATCATTGTAAAGCAGAAAAAACAAAGCTATAAAAAACTGTAAATTTGTGACAAATAACAAATCAATTGCCATCTGTTTAGTGTCAAAATACTATATAGCTCTAACATTGTCTATAAACATACCGTTTTGTAGAAATGTTGCGTACATCTTTGCATGTGTGTACTTTGTGTTATTCCCCTAATATCGGCTTCCTTTAAAGACCAAGGGCCAGATTCTCATAGAATTCCGGCGGCGTAGCGTAAGCCATTTACACTACGCCGCCGCATCGTTTAATCTCAAAGCACTTGCTCCGTAGTTTTCGCCTGCGTCGCGTAAATCGCCCAGCGTAAACCCGCGCAATTCAAATGGGGCGGCTTGTATTTAAATTAAGCGCGCCCCCGCGTCGAACAAACTGCGCATGCGCCGGCCGGGGAAAAAGCCCAGTGCGCATGTTCCAAAGGACGTCACATTTTCTCAATGTAAACGACGTAATCGCAGGGTACGCCAGCCCCATTGAGAATCGACGTACGCAAACGACGCACAACATGACGCGGTCCCAAGGCCATACTTAACACGGCACCCGACAGCATCCGACGGTACTTCGTAAGGTTACTCCACATCGTACGGGGCGGCGTAAAAGCGATCGGGAATCGGCGTACTACCTCATTTGCATATGCAAATGAGAAAACAACGTAAAGGCCACCTAGTGGCCGGAGTTGTCATTACAACTATGATCCGCAAATGTAATGGTTTTACACTTGTCGGATGTAGAAGCGTATCTATGCAAAAGTGATGCTAAGCAAAAACGGCGATACGACGGGGTATCTGAGATACTCCGTCGTAACGCCACTGAGAATCTGGCCCCAAGTTTAGTTCTCTGAGGCCACATGCCATTAAAATATATTTGTGTGTGTGTGTATAATTTGCATAAAAGTGAGTACACCCCTCACAATTTTGCCACCAGCTGTTTGATGTCGTCATGGAGGAGTGGAAGAGGACTCCAGTGACAACCTGTGAAGCTCTGGTGAACTCCACACAATTATGTCTGCGAGACAATCCATAATTTACTCTGTGACAGAGGTGTGGGTGGAACAGAACACACGCAGAGAGGAGGCATACACACAATGTTTTTTTATTTGACTGTAAAGAATTGGCTTGCAGACAAATGACAGAATTCAGTAACGCAGGGGCGGGCACACAGCGGAGATAGCAGGGTTCATGCTGGTAAAGGGTAATTCGCAACAGCCTGGACTCACGGCAGGGATAGCGGAGTCCTGGCAGGTAAAGGGTAATCCCTACACCGTTCTGGGCACACAACGGAGATGGCAGAGTTCTGGCAGGTGAAGGGTTATTCGTACACAGTTCTGGGAACACCGGGGATGACAGAGTTCTGATATAGGGGGCACAGGCAGACAACAGTTCCCCTGGGTCCATCCCTGGTGAAAGCTGGGCAAAAAAATTGCTTTTTTTTGGCCCAGCATAAGGAAATTTAAATTGTGTTTTGAATTCAGCTAAGACTAGCCCACAAGGCCTCGGAGACGACATGTCTGACCCTGTCCAGTCACAGGACAACATAATGTGTGCCTCTACTAACGCGATCAACTCCCCCTCCCACCCTCTGCGGGCACAGGAACTCCTAGGCTAATTAAACAGCAAAGCTGGTTACAGTGCACACTGTTGATTCCAACTAACAAAACACAAAAAAAATGTCTCTGCCCTCCATTACATATTCCAACATGGAATAGGTGTTATTTACCTACACTTACCTTCTTACTGATCGGTAAAGCGTTACAGATGAGAACTACTTGGCCGCGTACACACGATCAGACAGGTCCGGTGAAACTGGTCATCAGACCGTTGTCCGTCGGACCAAAGTTTTAAAACCTGTCCGTCGGATAGGTTCGATGGTTAGTACACAAAAGCATCGGACCAAAAACCTGCGCATGCTCAGAATCAAGTCGACGCATGCTTGGAAGCATTGAACTTTGTTTTTTCATCACGTCATTGTGTTATACGTCACCGCAGTCTGGTCTGATCGGATTTTGGTCCGATGGTGTGTACGCACATCAGACAAGTTCAGAGTTGTCTGATAAAAAGTGGTCCGTCGGACATGTTTCATCAGACCGGTCTGATCGTGTGTACAGGGCCCTTGAATTGGACACACATGCTGGGACTAACAATAAAGATGTTGCACAGTTTTCAATTATTTGGTGCAAGACTTCCCGCTACGTACACACCGCCAGAACTGTGTCGTAAATGCTTTATTAAATCACTCTTCTTGATTTTTTTTTTTTTCTCTTTTACGTTTCATTTTGAAATGGCTGACAATCTGAACCAATACCTCCATTTTATTAGAAAATATCTTAATATACAGTCTATAAGGAAATAGGGAAGGCTAATTGCGTAAACCGTAATTGGATAAGAGCATTATGTTCATACAGAACAGTTTTCAGAAATGTTCCCACTGTAGGCTATTTATAATCCTCTCTCAGGAAGCTAAGTGGTCCCAATCTTGCCTGCTGTTTGTAGTCTGCTCACTGGTAAATTTAAGCACAAGGCTATGCGAGCTGGCAATTTCTTCCGTGGTGTCAAGCGGTGCATGTTATCCTACACATTCAGCATTCAGGATCCCTCCACTTTAAACTGCATCTAGTTCTTGTAAACGGTATTTTTTTCCATTACAGAGCATAGGAGTTCATAATCCTGTAAACTTTTAATGAACACCGTATTGTCCTGTGGTATTTGTAATTTATAAAAACATCAGACTATTGTAAACTAGCTACTAGAAAAGCTTCATTGTCATTTTTACAAAGCTCTTTCCTACTTCTGCGATGTAGTTGCTACACCATCTCATTTTTGTATCTGATCTGTGTTCATGTAGGCATTCTAGAGATTTACCAGTACTGATATTTTTCTTTTAGGCTGGGTTTACACCTCTGACAAATGCGGCCCAGTCTTATGCATCTCTGAGCTGTGTTGTGTGAAGTTTGCGTAGGTGTGAACCCAGTCTTATGCATCTGAGCTGTGTTGTGTGAAGTTTGCGTAGGTGTGAACCCAGTCTTATGCATCTGAGCTGTGTTGTGTGAAGTTTTTATGTCAAAAAGCCCAGTACACAAGTACAGAAATTAAGTCCAGTCTGCAGACATTCGATCCCTGTGTACTCCTCACTGTTTAACAGAAGCTGGTTCTGCTGGAAAACCAGTATTTGATCAGCACTCACAGCCAATGGCTGCAAGCACTGATCTGTGTATTCTGACGATGGGGGGCTCCCCAATGGAACAGTGGAAGAGATATCTGTATCAACATTGATTGTGTTGATGTGGGGATCTGTCATGTTTTTTTTCAAGCCCCACCTAATGAGCCATACCAGAGCACATGCCCTCAGCATTTGGGTTGTTTTTTGGTAGGGGTATTGGATATAATTTATAGCAGAAAGTAAGACTTATTACTTTTTTTTATATTGTTTTGTTTAGATCAGTCAGTCTCCTGGCCCCAGGGCCGCAGTTTGATGTTGCCCTTTGCTTGCCTTTATTCGGCTCTTGAGGCATTATTCCTGCCACTGACACCCATCAAGGGGCCCTAATTCCTGCCACTAACACCCATCAAAGGGCCCTAATTCCTGCCACCGCCTGGTGGGTTTTTACAGCCACATTGTGGCTCTGAATTGCTGGGAGGCCATCTATATATGGCCTCCAGGCCACTGGGGGGCGCACGAGTGGCACGCGCCCGACCGCCGCGTCAGTCAGGTGCCGATGCACGTGCCTGGCGGTCGCGATGTCCGACAAGCACCCGCGATCGGTGGTCACGGAGACAGTGACGTGGAGCTATGTGTGTGTAAACACAGAGCCCCATGTCCTGTCAGGGAGAGGAGACTGATGGTGTGTCCCTTTATAAATAGGGACAACCATCGGTCACCCCCCACAGTAAGAATCGCCAATTAGGGAATACATTAACCCCTTCCTCGCCCCCTAGTGTTAACCCCTTCCCTGCCAGTCACATTTATACAGTATCATTGTTCTCTGTATAAATGTGAATGGTCCCAAAAATGTGTCAAAAGTGTCCGATGTGTCCGCCACAATATCGCAGACCTGACAAAAATCGCAGATCGCAGTAAAAATAATAAAAAAATGTCATAATGCTATCCCCTATTTTGTAGACGCTATAACGTATGCGCAAACCAATCACTATACGCTTATTGCGATTTTTATTTTTACCAAAAATTTTGTTTGGGTGCCACGTTGCATGACCGCGCAATTTGTCATTCAAAGCGTGTAAGTGCTGAAAGCTGAAATTTCACCTGGACAGGAAGGGGGTATATGTGCCCAGTAAGCAAGTGGTTAAAGTAACGCAGTGCTAAATGGTAAAAAATGTCCGGTCATGAAGGGGGTAAAACTACGAAGCTTAAGTGGTAAAAAGCAGTCCCAAGAGAAGAAAAAGGAAACAAAGAAGAAAATGTTCGAGTTGAGTCAAGCAAACGCTTTAATTTAAAAACTGTTTTTTGTGTTTTTTTTTTTTTTTTTTTTTTTCAGAAAGCTCCCCTTTTTCAAAATTAAAAGGAAATTTTTCTTTTGCAATCTCCTCGCTTTTTCCATGGAGGTGCAACCGTCACAGATACAAATAACAATTCCGTTTTTTTTTTTTTTTTTTTAGCATATAACATTGTAATTTTTTTTTACCAGGGCTGAGAATGCAAATATACTACTTGGCACTGCTATGTTACAGGAGAACATTAGCTGAAGCCTATCTATAGCTTGTCCCTATGGTAGTGGTGTCATCTATATCCTAGTGAGAGTTCTTTTATCTTGTCAGTTGGTATGATTTTCTTTAGCACAATCCAATCTTGGATTTATAATGATTTTCATATCTTGCATTACATAGAGGTAACAATGCAAAAAAAATGCTTGCATGGCTTTTAAAAGTATTGCAAACATGCCGAGGAGGTTTTAGGATATACATAGTAATAAATCATTTGGGTGCCTTAGGGACTAACCATTCTGATATCTGTGTTTGGTCATAAATGTAGATAAACGAGCGCCACATAAGCTAAGAATAAAGTATAAATCTGCCTGTGGTAAGTAGCTCAATCTGCGACTGCCGGCTTCTCACCTCTGAGCGTTTTTGCTTTAGCCAAAGGAAAGCTAGTTACTAGGAGGAGATGATTAAACTTGAATAACGCAAATTTTTCAGGCGCTCAGAACACTAGGGTAGCAGTGCATGCTGGGACTTGTAGTGCCATAGATAACCATAGGGGGAGGAATGCTTACTGGGACTTGTAGTGCCATAGATAACACTAGGGTGGCAGGGACATGTTGGGACTTGTAGTGCCATAGATAACAGGGTTAAGTTGGGACTTGCATTGCAATAGATAGCACTAAGTTGTCAGGTTTCCCAGCCCCCCTCCCATGTGCACCTCTCCCTTGGGGAAGGAATTCCTCAGCGCTCCGCAGGGCACCAGGAAGTCCCAGCTCCTCAGGTTCTTCTGGCTGCTTTCCTTGAACCAGGCGGCAGAGGGCGCCCCGCACTCCCGCAGGGCAGCAGCAAGCACCGTAAAGTCTCCGACACCCACAGCGGGCCCGACTGACCGCCGTCCATGGCATCCATGCCGGTCTCCATGGCAGTAGTTCACAGGCGGAACCCTTGCAATGTGTATACCTTTTCCTGCAGGAGGAAATTGGGCGCAAACCCACTGCGACAATGAGAATGTCAGGTAGTGACAGTTCAGAAGCAGCCATATTTGTTGTGGGATCCTGTGCCTCTGTGCGCCCCCCACCTCCCCCGCCATGCAATCACAATCAGCAGGCCCACGACGGCTGGTAATTGAGACTGCGGCTTTGCAGCCTTGTAGGCCGCAAAGCCGCGGCCTCAATTACCGGCGAGCGCAAGTCACAATTTCTTGTCGCAATTGCGACCTGGCGCCCTGATTTTGACGAGCCCTGATCTAACCTATAGTATCACTTTAAGTAACATTGCTGTAAAGTATGCACAAATATGAAAGGAATAGAGTAAACTTGTATGTCTGTACTTACCCTTAAGTGGAAGAAATGGGTATAGTTCAGTATTTGTGTGTTTTATTGTTTGTTTTTTGCTCACTAGTGTATAAGCCTATTATGTGTTGAATAGCAGAATTTTCTAACGAGATGTGGCAGGAGTCTGGGATTTTCACCAGTCAATCGAGTCAGCATTTATGGAAAACTTTATATCCACTGATACCTTATACCCTAATGCCGCGTACACACTGTCGTTTTTTGCGATGAAAAAAAACGTTGTTTTTTAAAACGTCATTTAAATTGATCGTGTGTGGGCAAAACGTCGTTTTTTGTCTTAAAAAAAACGACCAAAAAAAAATTCCAACATGCTTGAATTTTTTGTGTCGTTTTTCAAAACGTTGTTTTTTGTTTCACAAAAAGTCACCGTGTGTAGCAAAAACGTCGTTTAAAACGACGTTTTTCAACCCGCGCATGCCCAGAAGCTAGTTATGAAGCGAGCTTCAATGGAAAAGTGTGGTGAACGTAACCTCGTTTTTTGTGAAAAAAACGATGGTGTGTAGGCAACATCGTCTTTGAAAGTGACGTTTCAAAAACGTCGTTTTTTACTTCACAAAAAACGTCGTTTTTTTTTCATCGCAAAAAACGACCGTGTGTACGCGGCATCACAGTATTAAATTCAGAACACCTTTAACTCTTATTAAACCCCAGTTAACCACTTGTGACCGGCCCCACGTCCAAAGACGTCACGTTTTTGAAGATGGATATCTCGGTAACGGCAGCAGCTGCTGCCACAACCGAGATATCCATCTCTTCGTGGGGCGGTCCTGTTAACGATAACGGCGGTCATCGCGGCGGATTCGCCGCGAGATCGCCGTTACCGGCGGCGGGAGAGGGTGCCCCCCCCCTCCCGCCGCTCTCCCGCGCCCTCCGCCGCTTACCGTAGCCGTCGGTAGCGGCGGAGGCGATCGGGTCCGCTCGTTGTCTGTCCGGGGATGTGACTGAGGGAAAAAATGTCCCTCAGCCGTCCCCCTCTCTCTGCTGGGCGGAAGTGACGTCAAAACGTCATTTCCGCCCAGCGTCTTAAAGAGACATTTAATATGTTTACATTTTGACTTATTTTTTTTTTTTTTTTTTTTGCATTTAAGCCTGAATATGAGATCTGAGGTCTTTTTGACCCCAGATCTCATATATAAGGGGACCTGTCATGCTTTTTTCTATTACAAGGGATGTTTACATTCCTTGTAATAGGAATAAAAGTGATAATTTTTTTTTTTTTTTTTCAGTGTTAAAAATTATAAAATAAATAAAAATAAAAACCAAAACCAAAAAAAAAATTTTTTAAAGTGCCCCGTCCCGACGAGCTCGCGCGCAGAAGCAAACGCATACGCGAGTAGCGCCCGCATATGAAAACGGTGTTCAAACCACACAAGTGAGGTATCGCCGCGATCGTTAGAGCGAGAGCAATAATTCTAGCCCTAGACCTCCTCGTCATCTCAAAAAATGCAACCTGTAGAATTTTTTAAACGTCGCATATCGAGATTTTTAAGGGTAAAAGTTTGACGCCATGCCACGAGCGGGCGCAATTTTTATGCGTGACATGTTGGGTATCATTTTACTCGGCGTAACATTATCTTTCACAATATATAAAAAAATTGGGCCAAATTTATTGTTGTCTTATTTTTTAATTCAAGAAAGTGAATTTTTTCCAAAAAAAGTGCGCTTGTAAGACCGCTGCGCAAATACGGTGTGAGAAAAAGTATTGCAATGACCGCCATTTTATTCTCTAGGGTGTTAGAAAAAAAATATATATAATGTTTGGGGGTTTTAAATAATTTTCTAGCAAAAAAAACTGTTTTAGTCTCGTAAGCACCGAATCTGAAAAACAGGCTCGGTAATGAAGTGGTTAATCCTAATTGAATGCCTTCACCCCACCCCCATTTTGTCTTCATACACACACACATACACACGGTACACAGTGCTGGCCTGACCAGAATTGCCGTGGCCTTGGAGGGCAGGCCGCCAGGTGGGCAGAGACCAGGGGCTGCTCCTCCTTCCCCGGATTACCCCCCCCTCCCCATGAGTCTCCCCTGAGGAGCTGGGGCCGTGGTCGCCCCAGGCATGGGTCACGCCAGCGGCATTAATTTGTTTTCCCCTCTTTTTTTTCTGGACTTCTTTTTTTTTTTTCTGTTTTTTTTTTTTCAGTTTTTTTTTTCAGTTTTTTTTTTGGTGTTGTGAATGATTTCTGAATGTGGGGGTGACATTCCTGCCGGAAAAGGGGTGTCACCCTCATTTGTGGTGAAGGGTTCCCCAGGACCAGGGAGAAGTGATCCCCAGGTCCGTGTGAATGGTGTATGAATGTACAGTGACATAATTGGAGCCGTGGCGTTGCTGCTCACAAGTCCTGCATGGTGGGCTTGTGCTAATCCAATTTGATGAGGATGTGATGTGTCTGTGCTAGGGACCACAGTGGTGTGCATGCATGCATTCTCATTGTGCCATGATTGTGTGTGTTTAACGTGCAAAGATGCCTCATGTGAGCTGTCTCCTGGCTGCTCTTCCCTCAGAAGACTGGGTATCCTCGCTTAGGGGGGGATTGTCTGGTTCAGGGGTTAGGTCATCACGTAGGTCAATCTGCAGGCCCTTTCTCACTGCGAAGTTGTGCAGCGTGCAACATGCACCGATGATCTGGCACACAAAGTTTAGGGAATACAACAGGGTACCCCCCAGACTTATCCAGGCATCGGAAACGTGACTTCAGGAGGCCAAAGGTGCGCTCCACCACTGCACGTGTTTGGGCGTGGGTTTTATTGTATCTTTCCTCTACTGGGGTTTGGGGGTTCCAGATAGGAGTCATGAGATGGGGTCCCAGTGCATATGCAGAGTCACCTGGAAGGGAAAAGACAGGAGGATGTTAGTAGTGCATTGTGATGTGTGCATCATGGGGGGGGACAGTCATGCCTGCCACCCATGTCACTCACCAACCAGCCAGCTGTCACCATACACGTTCTGTTCGAATTCCATTGGGATGGGGCTCTGATTGTATATGTAGCTGTCATGGCTGGATCCGGGGTGTTTGGCACGGACGTGCCATATAAGGCCTTGGGCATCGACTATCACCTGTACGTTGATGGAATGCCAATGCTTCCGATTGCGGTATTTGTGCTCTGTCTCATGGGGGGGCTGGAGTGCCACATGTGTGCAATCAATGGCCCCCACGGTGCGTGGGAATCTGGCAATTCTGTAGAAATCTGTCATTGCCTTCAGCCGCAGCTCCTCAGTGGTGGGTTTGATTGTTTGGTTGGCCATGCATCTGAGGATTGCAGGGACAACCTGGTGCACACATCTGCTCATGGAGGATTGTGACATCCCAGCCACCACTCCACTTGTTCTTTGAAAAGAGCCACTGGCAAGGAAATGGAGTGTTGCCAGGACCTTGACCAGTGGCTGCACTGCATGTGAGCGGTGTGTTGGGCTGGTGATGTACTCCTGCAGGGTTGTGGTTAATTCCAGGATGGCATGAGGGGTGAATCTGAAGATGTGATACACCCCGGGCATCTTGGCATAAAGTTTGTTGTTCAGCAAGTGTGACTGCTCAGCTCCTCACTAACAGTGTTGCTTTAGCTGACATGTAGACGGATTGTTTAATTTTATACCACCTTTTATATGGTCTAATTTTAGACAGGACGCGCAGTTGTTGCGCACATCGCGTAGCAACAACGTTCTTTTGTGGATCCCCGTAACTCCCTCATTTGCATATTTGAATAGCAAATCAATGGTGTGTCTAGCGCAGTTTTGCGCGGACAGATACGCCGGTCTATCGAAATTACGCGGTCCAAAAAAAGTAGATTTCTTGCGTATCTCGTTTTGGGGATGCGGCGCATTGAAACGCATGTGCAAAATTAGACTTGCGCCGCGCATCTCCTGTAACGCCGGCGTAATCGCTCTGTGAATCTGGCCCACAGTATGTATTTGTAAGGAGGTTTATTGATAGTGACAGTCCCTGAGCTGTTGGTTTGCCCTTCAGTCAACCAAAAACTAGCTATAAGTGCAATCTGTAGTAAAGAAAAAAAAAAAAGGTATATAAAAAGTCTATATAAAGGCAAGAAATATCAGTATAAACAAACATGAGTTTAAAAAGTAGACAAAAGATTCCCAAAGTTATAATTTTTGTGCATAGATCTGTTTTTTTTTTTTTTTTTTTGTTTTCTGTGTTTTATTAGATTTAATCAGATCTTAATGCTTTCAAATTCTACTTCTAATTAGTTCAGAGCTCTTTGGAATTGTTGTTGTACCCATATGTACAATTTTGGTGAATAGTTTATTGCTGCTGTTGTATGAACTCATAACTAGTTTATATTAAAAAAAAGATTGTGCAAATCTTTGCACAATTTTTTAAATGGGTGCTCCATTTGTTTTTCCACCTTTTGCACTTGGTTATCTTGGAACTGCATGGTTTAGAGCGGAGCTCCACCCAAAATGGGAAGCACCGCTTGTTTGTACCCTCTACTGCCACATTTAGCACTTTTTGGGGTTAGAATGGGTACAAGTCAAAATTTGGGTACCCGCTCCCAGTTCCTGGTTAGATTGATGCACAGCGATCAGTGCCCCCTCTTCCCCCCCCCCCCGCTGCCTTCTGGGACTGGTGAGCGGGGTCCATCGTTCGGGTCAGGACTCACCAGTGCAGAGGGTTCATATTGCCCCCCCCCCCCAAGCTGCAATGTTTGGACACCGTAAGCTCCTCATTGCTCTGGGAACCTCCAGTGGCAACGTATTCTCATACATAACATGTAGGAGGATTCTTGGTTTTATGATGAATATTAATTAAACTTGCCTTGGCTCATCAATGCCACCTAAAAGGAATATCTTTATTAACCCATTGCTTGCCATTTGTTTTCTGCCAGTGCTATGTTCACCTAATTACACAACCTAGATACCCATTGAGCAGCTGACATATTTTTTGTTTTGTTTTTCAATGCAATATAGAGTTTTTAATTTATTTTAATTAAAAGTACATGTGCCCTCGTAGATGTACTTTTCATTTTATGTTCTTTTTTTAAATCTGTTCTTAATTAATTAAGAATAGTTGTCACTACACAAAGTTTTATTTTGTGACGCTCTGACTGGTTTTCGTCCTTCTCCATGCTAAGCTAATATAGCAATTATCAGCTTAGCATCTAAGTGCTGTGGCTTATTTATAGAAATACAATGGGTCAGATCCACAAACAATTACAGCGGCATATCTCCAGATTTCAATTCTGCGCCGGCGTATCTTTATTTTGTATCCACAAAACAAGATACGCCGTTTTGCATAGTTACGCCATCCTATTTAAGTTTAATATTTACACTGGACGGTAGGGGAGCTTCCGTATATTTTCTGCGTTGAATATGCAAATGAGCTAGATGTGTTTTTGCGTTGTTTGCGTAAGCGTAGGTCAGGTGTAAAGTTACCCCTGCTGTATAGAGGCGTACGTAATAAGTATGGACGTCGGGCCAGCGTCAATTTTTCCGTCGTTCACATCGTTTGCGTAAACCGTCCGCGAATAGGGAATTGCGTAAGTTATGTTCACGTCGTTTTCATTGACTATTGTTCTACGTGACTTCGCGCATGTGCACTGGGATATCTCCACGGACGGCGCATGCGCCGTTCAAAAAAATCATCCTTTATGTGGGGTCAAGCTGATTTTAAATGAAATCACGCCCACAGCTTTATAATTTGAATTGCGCGGCCTTACGCCGCAACAATTACACTACGCCGCCGTAAGTTACAGCGGAAAGTGTTTGTGGATAAGGATACGCCGCTGTAACTTACAGCGGCATAGTGTAACTTGGGCTACGCCAGCGCCAGTTCTTTGTGGATCTGGCCCAATGTATTCAAAGCTCAGATCTGAACCTATACTTGTACCATTGATATTTAACACCTTTTCAAATTTAGTATCAGTAAATAGTTTTTCCACAAATTGGATCATCTGTAGATACTGTTTTCCATGATGCATTCCAGCTGGTAGATGCAGGAGTTCAAAATGAAAGAAAAAGTTTGATTGTATAATACCTCATATTATATGGTTTTGGTAAATCTGAAGACAAAAAATCTGCCGAAAAATCCTATCTCTTGAAAAATCATACCAGACAAATAGACCTCTAGGTTATGGGAGATCATAAGCACTTGTGTAATAGAAGGTCCCAGCATCTCCCGCCGGGAAAATAAACATTACCTTCATAGCCCAATAATAATGATGGACCTCTCCGCCAGAGAATATACCACCATAAGAGAAAGACGAGGGGCCCGTGCAGTATTGTAGAAATCAATGAGCATTAATTAAGTAATGATATTCACAAAAAGAAAAATAGAGACTAGCATGGAAGCCTCGCGGGACTTAGATGGTGGGCAGAATAATGTGACTGTTGGCTCTGCCCACCGTGTTTCGTTGTAACAGACATCGTCATGGGTCACATGGCTAAGCCTAAATCGTAAGCGCCCTTTTCTTTGGATTGCTCCATTTATCAACAGTTGCCTCCTACCAGCAAGTAGTTAGTGTGTGTGTGTAATAGTGACTCGCATAAGCTACCTATAGCCCTAAAATATGAAGTTGCACAGTGGTTTAAAAAGAGACAAAAGATCTTTCTTGAATTAATGTTTTCAGAAATTCAGGAGGTATTACCCATCTTTCATTGGATGAGAAACTTTTCCACATATCTGCTAATGCATTCTAAAGTACTTAAAGGGGTTGTAAAGTCAGGAGGTTTGTTATATTTTTGCATGCTATGCATTAAGGTAAAAAGCCTTCTGTGTGCAGCAACCCCCCTCAGCCCCCACCAATACTTATCTGAGCCCCATCACTTTCCAGCGATGTCCACGCGTGTCTCAGCCATCCATATCTCACCTCCTAATTGGCTAAGCATCAGCAGCTGCGCCATTGTCTCCCACTGCTGTCAATCAAAGTCAGTTAGCCAATCAGGAGAGAGATGGGGCAGGGCCGAACCAAAGCTTCATGTCTTAATGGACACAGGGAGCTATGACTCGGCTCTGGTGCCCCCATAGCAAGCTGCTTGCTGTGGGGGCACTTAACAGGAGGGAGGGGCCTAGAGCACAGAAGAGGGACCAGAGGGGGATTAGGCTGCCCTGTGAAAATGCACTGCAACAGAGTAGGTAAGTATAACATGTTTTTTATTTTAATAAAAAAAAAAAAGGAGACTTTACAATCACTTTAAGGGCACATTCACACTGGGGCATCGGCGATAAAGCGCTGCTATTTTTACCGTCACTATTTTTTTTAGCGGCTCTTTTTGGCAGCTTTTGACCCCCACTAGTGGCCCATTGATTTCAATGGGCAGGGGCACTTTGAGTCGCTTTAGGAGAGATGTATACACTGCTCCTAAAGCACCTCAAAGATGCTGCTTGCAGAACTTTTTTTAGCATCCTACCAGCACACCTCTCCAGTGGGAAAGCACTCAGGCTTTCACACTGGAGTAACAGGAGAGGCGCTATTTTTAGTGCTATAGCGCCTGTAAAGCATCTCAATGTGAAAGTAGCCTGAAGGATCACTTAAATAACACAAGTGCGTTTGCCATATCTTGAAGCACTGGTTTAATGTTCTAGCAGAGTCACATGTCTGTTTACTTTACTTCATTGATAACTATGGCATGATATTTCAAAATTCTTCATACAAAAGATGGGTCTGAAACGCTTTCATGTCTGTGAGTAGCTTTAATTTTGAATAGGTTTCTTTATACTACTACGTTAATACAACACTAGCAAATACTGATATTGGGTAAAAAAAGAAAATATTTTTATGTATGATAAATGCAAGTATGCAATTGAACAATAATTCAGTTTTATTAGTTAGGGTATTTAAATTTGTTTATTTTTTACTTTTGTAGGAAGAAGAAATGCCGGACGTAGAAATAGACATAGATGATCTTCTCGATGCATCCAGTGAAGAAGAACGAGTTGTCAAACTACGGGTACATAAACATCATTATAAACTACTGCTACTAGAAAAGTAAAGCTGCTCATAGCTGGCATGTGATGTTTCTGATTTTGATCATTTGCAGCTATTGGTTCATTTCTGCTAAAGAGCAATAACAAGCACATCATACAGTCAGGGGCACTACTTGGTACCCAAGGAGGATTTCCAGCCTATTAAGCTGCTCCTTTAAGTGGGTTTAGTTTGTGCCACTATCCTTGTTAAAAAAATAAATAAATATGGCAGTGGATTGTGTTGTGCTTGTTGAAGAGCAATTGCTGCCAAAAATCCGCTTGTCTGTTTTTAGGGAGATATCTGTCTAAATATGGGCAGAGAGTGGGAATTCATTTTGTGTGTGTTGGGTGCTCAAAATACAGAAAAATATGTGAGATGCTAAAAGAAAAATACAGCGCCTGTAGCAGGACCTAAAACCTGTCTTAGACTAAATCCTACTTTTGTGAGCCCTGGTGAACATTAAAGCCCAATTCAACTTTTTTTTTAATATAGCTATATACTGTATATTTCTGGGCTAATTACATTCAAGGTGTACCAACACCATACAGTTTTCTTTCTTAAAGTGGTCTCATCCAGCACGCAGTAGAGAAGGACCCTTACTCTCTGGATGGAAGCAGTGATCTCTTTGCAGAGGTCTGACACATCCCCTGCTGAGTCAGAACCAGTGCTGTCCAATGAGAAGAGAGCAAGAACTTTGTTAAATTGCAGAGCAATAGGTTGGACTCAGTAGAGGGCATGTCAGACCAATGCAGTGAGACTGCTGCTGCCACACAGAAACTATATTACCAAAAGTATTGGGACTGCCTTTACACGCACATAAACTTTATTGGCACCCCAGTCTTAGGCGGTAGGGTTCAATATTTTTTGAGGTCAGGCACTGATGTGAACGAGAAGGCCTGGCTCGCAGTCTCTGCTCTTATGCATCCCAAAGGTGTTCTGTCGGGTTGCCGTCAGGACTCTGTGCAGACCAGTCAAGTTCCTCCACCCCAAACTCGCACATCCATGTCTTTATGGGCCTTGCTTTGCGCACAGTCATGTTGGAACAGGAAGGGGCCATCCCCATATTGTTCCCACAAAGTTGGGAGCATAAAATTGTCCTAAATTTCTTCATATGCTGACGCCTTAAGAGTTCCCTTCACTGAAAAGAATGGGCCAAGCCCAACCCCTGAAAAACACCCCCACAACATGAACCCCCTTCACCAAATCAGTGCGGGAAACATTACAGCTTTCATTTGAATAGCTGTGTGTTCCCCGCCACGCCGCGTATAGACACTCCCCCTTGCTTGGGCACTTTGATAGACAGATCACCCTTCCCCACAATTGGACAGGTGATCTGTCTATCAAAGTGCCCGAGCAAGGGGGAGTGTCTATACGCGGTGCGGCGGGGAACACACAGCTATTCAAATGAAAGCTGTAATGTTCCCCGCACTGATTAACTAGCGGTGGTGGTGGCTGAATCTGCATATACTGTGTGGGGGGACATGGCTGTATTTGTGGGG
The DNA here is from genome assembly GCA_029574335.1 of Rana kukunoris. Lineage (NCBI taxonomy): Eukaryota > Metazoa > Chordata > Amphibia > Anura > Ranidae > Rana > Rana kukunoris. The sequence goes on along the minus strand of JAJQKJ010001324.1, from coordinate 103,945 downwards.
GGACATGGCTGTATTTGTGGGGGGACATGGCTGCATTTGTGGGGGGACATGGCTGCATTTGTGGGGGGACATGGCTGCATTTGTGGGGGGACATGGCTGCATTTGTGGGGGACATGGCTGCATTTGTGGGGGACATGGCTGCATTTGTGGGGGACATGGCTGCATTTGTGGGGGACATGGCTGCATCTGTGGGGGACATGGCTGCATTTGGGGACACATTTAAAAAAAAGTATCGGTATTGGTGAGTACATGGAAAAAAAGTACTTGTACTCGGTACTTGTACCCGGTCCTAAAAAAGTGGTATTGGGACAAGCCTATTTTTAATACAGTATGTATGTTAACTCTTATGTTTTATTATATGCTGGTATTAAAAATGTCTTCTTGTTTTATGTTTAGGAATCATTAGTAGGATGCTACAAACCAACAGAGGTAAGCGTTTTGTCTTTTTCTCAGACATTTCTACTGTAAATAGTAGTATCATATCATTCACATCAATTCCAATATATTAGTGGTTTAGTCTTTGAAGTGCCCACTGCTTTAGAGCTCTGGGGGCGTGGAAGAGGACATTTGTCTAAAGTAAAGTACTATGCAGGGCACTTCAACCTATTAAATCCTTTTGCTACTAATTCATCTGTTTAGATCAGTGGTGCCCAACCTTTTGAAGAGCAAGGGCCACTTAAAGGGTTTGTTAAGGAATTTTTTTTTTTTTTTATCTTAATAGCTTTCTTTACCTTTAATGCAGTGCTGTTTTCATGTCCTCATTGTTCGGTTGTTTGTTTTTTTTTGCTCTCAAGTTGCTGTAATTCTTCTCTGATCTCCACACTTCCTGGTTGTCTGTTTCCTGATAACCACAGTGCTGGGAGCTTTCTCTCTGTGGTCACTAATCAAGGAGGAGTGATTACTGTGTGTCTAAAACCCCTCAGCACCAATCACTTTCGTTTTCCAAACGATCACTGCCCTGTATGGCTCTGTGGCTCTGGCCAGCAGAGAGGCAGGAAACAATATGCTAAAACGAAACTAGAAACTACATGTACCTTTTTATATGATTGATTTTTATCTACTTTTAATAGTTTTTTAAAAGGAATCAGTTAACTATTATGTCTCTATACCCTGTAAACGGTCATTTCAGCATGAAAATGTTTATTTACAACTCCTTTAAGCAAATTGGTAACCGGTCGCAGGCCACAATGAGCGGAGCGGGTGGGTGGCAGTCCACTCGGCTCTATAGAGTCCACTCTACTCTCGGCACAACAAACTCGCAGGTAATAGAAGTCTATGGCTCTGTGCAGGTAACCCTCAGTTGCACTTCTCTGCACCTACTGATTAGTTTGAAAGCAGCCCAGTAACCACTGCAAAACAGATATGCCCATACTGTGATTTTGGTAATAAACTGACCTTTAATAACATCATTCTATTCTTTTTTATTCCATCCCAGAGGAGGAAGTCGCGGGCCACATCAAAGGGCTCCGTGGGCCTCATGTGGCCCCCGACAACTGATTGGGCACCCCTGGTTTAGAAAAATGTCTTTAACATTTTAGGAGGGCTCTTTTCACATTCAGGATGCAGGAGTGACAGCAGGTAGGAAGTTGGTCAGTACAGGACCTTTAGATAACCAAGTCAATGGCATAGGGAAAAGAAATGACGTCATGTACACGTAGCCCCATCACTTTCCCTCACCTAACGAGTTTAAATTGAATAGATTTCTGTTTTTTTCTTTTGCTACAGCAGTGATTTACTGCTATAATAGTGTATTTCTGACAGCCCAAACCAGTGGTGCCTAACATGCTGACTACTGGCAATTGTGTCATTTGAAAATGTAATACAGGCTTTTCTTTCTATGTGGGCGCTCAGTAAGTGCGAAGCGAAATGCATCCTCCTTAAATAGCCAAGGTGTTTTGCATATTACATATCTTTATTACAAATAAGGTACTTAACAATTTTTTTTAGCTAAATAGCTTCCTTTACCCTAATGCAGTCCTAGTTTCATGTTCTCATTGTTCGTTTTTGCTGTAATCCTTCTCTGTTCTGCACACTTCCTGGTTGTCGGTTTCCTTATGAAAAAAGTACTGGGAGCTTCTCTCTGTGGTCTCTAATCAAGCAGTTGCGATTACTGTTGTGGGCCAGATTCTCATAGAAATTCGCTTGCGCATCGTAAGCCATTTACACTACGCCGCCGCATCGTACTAGAGCAAGTGCCGTATTCTCTAACCATTTGCTCCGTAGTTTGCGTTGGCGTAGCGAAAATGGCCAAGCGTAAGCCCGCGTAATTCAAATGGGGCGGCTTGTATTTAAATTAAGCGCGCCCCCGCGTCGAACGAACTGCGCATGCGCCGGCCGGGGAAAAAGCCCAGTGCGCATGCTCCAGCTCACAGCGGAAAGCGTCGTTGAAACCGACGTCAAAACGACGTGATCGTCACTTACGCAATGCCCTATTCGCGAACGAGTTAGTAACACGACGTAAGCAACGGAAAAAGCCGACGCTGACCCGACGCCATACTTAACATGGCATCCGACAGAACTTCGTAAGGTTACTCCTCATAGAAGCAGGGGTAACCTTACGCGGACGAAAACGACGGGGCGGCGTAAAAGCGATCGGGTAAAGGCCACCTGGTGGCCGGAGTTGTCATTACAACTACGATCCGCAAGTGTAATGGTATTACACTTGTCGGATGTTGAAGCGTATCTATGCCAAAGTGATGCTAAGCATCACTCGCATAGATACGAGGCAAAAAAACGGCGATACGACGGGGTATCTGAGATACTCCGTCGTAGCGCCGCTGAGAATCTGGCCCTGTGTGTCTGAAACCCCACAGAACCAATCAGTTTCATTTTAAAAACAAACACTGCCCTGTATTGGCTCTGTGTCTCTGTCCTTCACAGAAGCATGAAACTAGATGAAACTGCAGGCACGTTATATGATTGATTTTTATCTATTTTTAATCATTTTTAAAAGGAATCGGTTAATTATACCCTGTAAACAGTAATTTCAGCAAAAAAAATGTTTTCGTTTACAACTCCTTTAAAGGTGGCATTCTAACCACCATTATAAGGGGGAATTCTTCCCACTGACCGGCACTCTATGGGGCATTTTCCCAATGACCTCCAATGCACTATAATTAGAAGAAGTTACCTGAAAACTGTTCATGGGGTTCCTCTGGGCCAGATTTTACCCTAGTCCTCCACCTTCAAAGGTTCAGTGAGATCTTGCTCCTATTTCTGAATAAATGAAATAGCTGAGTGGGGGTGAATTTAGCTTAGGGCAAATAAGAGAAATGTACATGTACAAAGGACAATATTTGTATATGGGAACTTTCTACGGGATGTAATCCAATGTTGGCGTTGAGGATAGTGGAAATATTCTGCGTCGGGCAGTTTCTGATTTTTTTTGCATAGGAGGGAGGGGTCAGAAACTGATGTACCTGAATTAAGCCATGGGTAATCCTTCAGACAAGACCTTGAATGTTCCATACCTGGGGAAAACCATTATTAACAATTGGCAAGCAATAAAGGATAAAAAAAGAGGATATTAATAAATATATATATATATATATATATATATATATATATATATATATATATATTTTAATATCCTCTTTTTAAAAAATATAGATAAATAAGATAAAAAAAAGAGGATATTTATATATATATATATATATATATATATATATATATATATATATATATATATATATATATATACACACACATATACATTTTAATATCCTCCTTTTTTTTTTTTTTTTATCCTTTATTGCTTGCCAATTGTTAATAATGGTTTCCCCCAGGTATGGAACATTCAAGGTCTTGTCTGAAGGATTACCCATGGCTTAATTCAGGTACATCAGTTTCTGACCCCTCCCTCCTATGCAAAAAAAATCAGAAAGTGCCCGACGCAGAATATTTCCACTATCCTCAAAAAGTGTGTGTGTGTGTGTGTGTGTGTGTGTATGTATGTATGTATGTATGTATGTATGTATGTATGTATGTATGTATGTATGTATGTATGTATGTGTGTGTGTATATATATATATATATATATATATATATATATATATATATATTACATTTTTTTTATCTGCTTAATGTTTCTTTTTAAGGGCTGACCATATACAATAGGGATACATGAATACATTTTTTTTTTTTTTTTTATCGATGAGTACGAGTACTGATCCTTTCAGTCAAGTACTCTTCGATACGGAGTACTGATACTTTGCAGTGTGGGTGCAAATCACACTGAAAAGAATCGCATTCCTGTGGGTAAAGGGTGGAAGTGATGTCCGCTAAAGGACGGAGCGTCAGACATCTCCTCCAGCACTGTGAGCACCTCCAGCAGCCATGGTTTGCTATCATCGGCAGGACGGGAACACCCAAGATACGGATTTGTGAGTTGTTACATTTTTAAAAACTGCCTATTGCTGCACTACATGGCCCTCCAGTTCTTTACTGGGTTCACATACACAGGAGCAGTGGGGGACACTGCATTCCTGTTGAAATCGCATGCAATTTTTTGCAGTGCGATTTGTGCCCATTAATTTTGTATGGATGCAAATCGCACCACAAAGTATCTGTTTCGGTATCGGGAGCATTTTCACGAGTACTCATGAATCCCTGATATTTAATGAACGCTGTCTAACAGGAGTGAACGGCAACCCTACCCACAGATGTGTCTGTCTGTATGGACACAGGAAAAAAGTACGGTGATGTGGCTAAAGCTGGCCATATGTGGGTCACATTTTTATTTATTTAACCAGCTGGTTGAACAAAATAGCGTCTCACATTGAGTGTGGATAGGGGAATCCTTCCTATTGTGTCATTGTATTCTGACAGCAGTGAGACTTCCCCATTGTCAGAATACATAGATCAGCGCTGCAGACAATCGGCTGCAGTACTGATCAAGCTGAAAGATACCAACAGGGCAGTTGAATAGAGGTCGATCAGTAGACACCTGTTCAACCACAGATGAATTGAAATTCAGCTGGTACCTGCTAAACAGGCCGAATTTTGATCCATGTATGGCCAGCTTGCAGGAAGCAGTTATACAGCCACAATGATGACTGCAAAAATCTATCAGGATATACATATGGGAGCTTTACACTTCTGGTTTGTTTTAAATGTGTAAATTCTGATGCTGTCAGCCTTATCCTTCTTTCACTATCTGGTGAATGACTTACCTGTACAAAGTAAGCAGATGCAGTCTAAAGAATAGTACACACAATGAGAAAATTGGACCCCAAAAATTAAATGTTTTTGGAGCAATCGCTTTAATAATCTGATCGTTGGTACACTGCTCTCGAGAGCAGATCATGCAAAATGTATCTGAAACAATAAACACATAAAAAAAAAAAAATTAACGGTATAGTATTCTTCCGTAAAAAAATTGAATAGGACCGCACATGCACATAAATGAAAGAATACAATACATTACATCTTAGCTGGAAGTTGAATTCTTACTCTTAGGCTGTGTACACACGATCAGACCGGTCAGATGAAACTGGTCTTAAGACCAGTTTCATTGGACCAATTCGATGGTGTGTACGGCCTATCGGACCGTTGTCCGTCGGACCAAAGTTTTAAAACTTGCTTTAAAATCTGTCCGTCGGACAGATTCGATGGTTAGTACACAAAAGCATCGGACCAAAAACCTGCGCATGCTCAGAATCAAGTCGACGCATGCTTGGAAGCATTGAACTTCGTTTTTTCAGCACGTCGTTGTGTTCTACGTCACCGCGTTCTGGTCTGATCAGATTTGTGGTCCGATGGTGTGTACGCACATCAGACCACTTCAGCCTGGTCCGATGAAAACGGTCCGTCGGCCCAGTTTCATCGGACTGGTCTGATCGGGTGTACGTGGCCTAATGCCCTGTACACACGATTGGTTAATCCGATTAAAACGGACCAATGGATTTTTTCATCAGATATTTGATCGTGTCCAACGCGGTGACGTAAAACACTACGACGTGCAGAGAAAAATGAAGTTCAATGCTTTTGAGCATGCGTCGACTTGATTCTGAGCATGCGTGGATTTTTGACCAATGGATTTCCCCACAGACGATCCTTTTTTCTTCTATCGTGTTTTATTTTTTACCATCAGAAAATTTTAAAGCCGGTTCTATTTTTTTTTTTCACCGATGGGGAAAAACAACGATGGGGCCCACACACGATTGGTTCGTCCGATGAAAACGGTCAATCGGACCGTTTTCATTAGGCGAACCGATCGTGTGTACAGGGCATTAGGCCCCATTAACACCTGAGCATAGACGTTTTTAGGCAGAAAGTCGCGCATTTTTGCCGCGATTCTTGCAGTGTTTTTTACTGCGTTTTGCCACGATTTTCAAAAGATCACCAATGTAAAAAGCAGAAAAACGCCTGAATCTCCCTAAAAAAAAGAAAAAAAGTCCCAGTACTTGTTTGCGTTTCTGGCGTTTTAGGAGTTTCTTATGAGAATTTTCATAACTCTAGTAACCTATTTGTTAATGATGATCACGGATGATCACTTGTGCGATATTCTCATCATGTGTACCAGGCTTTAGTTTCACTGGCTGCATTATTTATGATTGGTGACTCTTTAAGCAGCAAATACAGAATCGGCATGACAGTCTTGGAGACGGCATCTTTAAAAACAGAGCCAGCAATGACCGCTTTCATAATTGTATCCTAACACTTCCTTTCAGTTGAATAAAACATGTTTGATATTTGTTAATTCAAGAAATAAAGTTATATTAAGTATTAACAACTGTTTGTGACTTCTGATATTTAAACCCTATGCTGCAAAAATACTGGAGCTGTAACTTAATATAAGAAATGCTATAATGGAGGAAGAATTTTTAGCTCCTGTGAATAAAAGTCCATAAAATGATCCTTGGATTGAGTTGAGAACCAATTTTTTTTTTTTTTTTTTTTATTTCTCTAATTCTTTTTCCCAGTGTGTGATATACAGACCACATTAAATTACAGAACATTATGCAGTTTGTTACTCTAACCCAAACACATTCTAAAAAATAACTTCAACTTTTGCTTAGTCCTGTACAGAGCATGGGTTCTTAGGCCCCATACACACGATCGGATATATCCGATGAAAACGGTCCGCGGACCATTTCCATCGGATATGTCCGATCGGGAGTTTGATCCGATGGCGTGTACACACCATCGGATCAAATTCCCCGCCGCCGGACGGCGCGGTGACGTGGCGATGACGCGGCGGTGACGTTGACGCCGCCGCGTCACCGCCACGTCACCGCACCAGGAAGTAAAACACTTCCGCGCATGCGCCAAATCCATTCGGCAGCGGCGCGGCGGCGGTGGGAGCCGACATGTCTGCTGGTAAGTGTACTAACCAGCAGACATGTCGGGCGGACAGATTCCCACCGGATAGATTTCAAAGCATGCTTTGAAATCTGTCGGGTGGAGAAATCTGTCAGCTAGCCCATACACACGAGCGGAGATGTCTGCTGAAACGGTCCATCGGACCGTTTTCAGCGGACATATCCCCTCGTGTGTACGCGGCCTACACCTCTTTGCTAGAGTACATTTTAATTGAAAAAAAATTTTTTTGCATCTGCATTTTTTTTGTTTGTTAGAAAATGATCAAAATCAGCCCAAACAATTACATGTTTTCTGAAAGCAGAAGCCCTGGTGGCAGTTACAAATTTGTCACATGATGGTTGCACAACTGTTTATCAAATCTATATTTTCAGTAAATATTCAAAAATGTATTTTGGTGCACACAGACAGGAGATAGATAGATAGATAGATAGATATATATATATATATATATATATATATTAGTGTATGTATATATTATAAAGAAAGAGGGGTGTGCAAATGGCCTACAGAACACCCACTCAGCGCCAAATCAATACCACAGTTCCCTAAGCAGCATGCCCAAAGATTCAATTGTAATAAAATATAAATTACAAAATATTTTAAACCACTAAGCAGCTGTTTAAAATAGTAGAAGATAAAAGGGTATAAAAATTAAACGGTCCAATATCTGAATCATTAAAATACACAAAACGGTGCTAAAAATGTAAAAGGTAATAATGGACCCGTGGTTATAACCACTGATGTAAAGTCTTGAACGTAGTAAAGATGATGTAAACAGTTCAGAGTATTAAATGGTGTGTATGAGTACACCTTCCACCAAAAAGACCAATAGCTGTAATCCACCACGTGATGCACACCCCCACAGGGGGTCAAACTCACCAGAAGCCTCTAATTAATGGGCCTTAAGTAAGATGTCTCATCAGCCACTTTAAAATGGATCATCACCATCCAGCAGGATCAACCAGTACAGGGGCTCCAACACAGGTCATAAAACACAAGAACAGCAGCAAATGGTGTAATCCTGTATATTCAAACCAAAGTTGCCCATATACCAGAGGACACCTTAAACCTAACTACGTACATCAATAACAATCACATAAGCATAAAAGAGTGACCGAAGAGAGCGCTATCACCAGTATCCAGACAGGAACACACAAACCGCACATATGTGAACCCAGCCTTGGGGGGGCTTTTATAAAGTTCCATATGGAAGATTCAGGGCATCAAAGATTATTGCCATTTAATGGGTATATGCAATTTTAAAGCTTGACACGTTTTGTATCCTTTTATTCAGAACAACCTCAAATTTTATATTTTCCCCCAAAAAATATTATTTTGCTTGTCACCTAAAAATAACTTGTTTTTGTATTGTCTAGTGTATGTTTTACTGAAATTTGTGCTTACTGAAGTGTTGTAATAATATCATGTGACCTAAAAAGTTGGAAGTACCACCATTTCATTCTCCAGGGTGTCTGCTTTCAGAAAATATAAACTGTTTTGGGGTTTTTATGTAACCTTCAGGCCTAAAATTATTTTTAAACGTGTATTGCTGGATACAAGTGCAAGCATCAAAACAGCATAAACAAAACAAAAGATAAAATAAACCCTTGCCATTTGGGGCGTCTACCTTCCCAACACAGGCACCTACCTATGGAGTCTGGCATAGCCTACTGCTGGGCAGACACTGCTGGTCATACAGCAGAAAACAAAGTCTCTTTGATATTCATCACACAGAAATGTCAACCAGCACCTTACCTCTTCAGTAGTCTTTGTGACTGCTCCTCAACTCTCAAAGCCTCAGGATGCAGCAATCAGTCGTCATCCTTAGAATGTCTTTATAGAGGCTTTAATTGCTTCATTCTGAAGCCTTCCAATGCCCCAAACCTCTTTGGCCATCTCTGCAGCCGACGCCTAATAGTAATTGGTGTATTGTCTAAACAAGGCAGAAATGTATCTCTCGTCTGTGACAACACACACAGATTTATCTGACTTCCTGTCACAGTGTGCACAGAAACGTCTCTGGGAAGTGAAGGAGTTGAAAGCCTTCAAAAGTCATCAGGTTTGGGTTAACCGTGAATTATGGCCCTAGTATTATTGCTCTCACTCCAATGTTCGCAGGGACACCTAATGTGTGTTGCATAATCGTTTACATGCTTCGATCAACAGGGTTGCTTTTCCTTTTCTTTGCTATTTACAATTTTTAAGACACTTTTTTTTTTTTTTTTTGTTTATTTAACTTTATTGCTATCACATGGGGCTAATAAGGCCCCTATGTGTTGGCATTACCAGGTGAAAGGCTCTCTTTATGGAGACCTCAAGGGTCTATTGGACCCCTAATGTCTTCTGTGCCTTCTGCTGCAGCAGGACTTTGCTTGATTGGCAGAATTTCAGCCAGGATTCTGAGAGCTCTGAACCTGGAAATTCTCGGAGCTGAGTGTTTCTGGGCCCATTGATTTCAAAGCAGATCTGGGCATGAATTTCCTCCATCTACTCCCTCCTGACAGCATTTACTCCATGGTCCTAGGCTTCCCAGAGGAGGTGGAAGTGGGCTCAGGAACCACTGCTGGGGGAGTTTGGATAGACCAGAGCCTGCTAAACAAAGATGGTTTGTTTAGCAGCTCTAAGCTTAATTTAACTTCTTGTTTACCATGAGGCCTGTAAACATACTTTTAGTAGACAAGTAGTTAAACACAATATACATATAACCACTTGTGTTTATCACCTCTGTTCTATTTATATAGAGGAATGTGAAGGAGCTCACGGAAGAGAACTGGAAAAATTCAGTTTACAGTGCGAAACTTTGTTATCAAAAGCGATAAAACGCAAACCTTTCTTGCAACACAGGAATCAAAGATATAAAGAATGCATTCCTAACAACAACTTTAGATAGTAACTTCATAAAGTTGGCACACCTAAAATCATAATGATTTTAAAAGCAATATCAAAAGAAAAGCTGTAAATATTATATCCGGAGTTCATGCATCTGAAACCTAGAGCATCTGCCCAGAGTCTCCTTCCTTCATTTGAAAGATGAACTCTAAATGGATGCTTGGGGAATATCCCAAAAAGTTGTCATAACAAAAATGTAAAAACGGTACACTTGTTGCACTATTTATTGACCCCCGTCTGCCCCCCTTAATCAATGGCAGCGAACAAGGGTGTCTACATGCTGCGGTCATGATGGTGTGCTTTGCAGACACAGGAAAACTATTCAACATATTCAAGTGGTTGGAGAAACGTTGCAAACACCCTTCAACCATGTGCAATGCACACTTTGGGGAGATCTCCCTGCAGTGTCAACAGGAAATACATACTGGGAAATCTACCCTATGAGACACAAAAAATATAGAGGTTTCATTTTAGAGTTACTTTATAGCAGCGGTCCCCAACTTTTTTGGCACCAGGGACCGCTTTTGGTGTAGGCAATTTTTCCAAGAACCGTGGGGGGCTCACTGAGTCTCACAACTCCCCTTTATATTGGTGTCCAAGGTGCCACAGTCCCAATGTGACTAATTATTACAGTTCAGTCCCCTTTATATTACAGTGCCCCACAGCTCCCACCTCCCCCCGTCGCAGTGCTCCTTGCAGTCACAGCTCCCCATTACAGTGGCCTTTGCATTAATACCCCTGTTACAATGCCCCTTGCAGTCATTCCCCCCCATCACAGTGCCCCTTGCAGTCATTCCCCCCCATCACAGTGCCCCTTGCAGTCATTCCCCCCATCACAGTGCCCCTTGCAGTCATGCCCCCCCATCACAGTGCACCTTGCAGTCATGCCCCCCCCCATCACAGTGCCCCTTGCAGTCATGGGCCCCCCCCCCATCACAGTACCCCTTGCAGTCATGGGCCCCCCCCATCACAGTGCCCCTTGCAGTCATGGGGCCCCCCCATCACAGTGCCCCTTGCAGTCATGGGGCCCCCCCATCACAGTGCCCCTTGCAGTCATGGGGCCCCCCCATCACAGTGCCCCTTGCAGTCATGGGGCCCCCCCATCACAGTGCCCCTTGCAGTCATGGGGCCCCCCCATCACAGTGCCCCTTGCAGTCATGGGGCCCCCCCATCACAGTGCCCCTTGCAGTCATGGGGCCCCCCCATCACAGTGCCCCTTGCAGTCATGGGGACCCCCCATCACAGTGCCCCTTGCAGTCATGGGGACCCCCCATCACAGTGCCCCTTGCAGTCATCGGGGGCCCCCCATCACAGTTCCCCTTGCAGTCATGGGGGCCCCCCATCACAGTGCCCCTTGCAGTCATGGGGGGCCCCCCCATCACAGTGCCCGTTGCAGTCATGGGGGCCCCCCATCACAGTGCCTGTTGCAGTCATGGGGGCCCCCCATCACAGTGCCCCTTGCAGTCATGGGGGCCCCCCATCACAGTGCCCCTTGCAGTCATGGGGGCCCCCCCATCACAGTGCCCCTTGCAGTCATGGGGGCCCCCCCATCACAGTGCCCCTTGCAGTCATGGGGGCCCCCATATCACAGTGCCCCTTGCAGTCATGGGGGCCCCCATATCACAGTGCGCCTTGCAGTCATGGGGCCCCCATATCACAGTGCCCCTTGCAGTCATGGGGCCCCCATATCACAGTGCCCCTTGCAGTCATGGGGGCCCCCCCATCACAGTGCCCCTTGCAGTCATGGGGGCCCCCCCATCACAGTGCCCCTTGCAGTCATGGGGGCCCCCCCATCACAGTGCCCCTTGCAGTCATGGGGGCCCCCCCATCACAGTGCCCCTTGCAGTCATGGGGGCCCCCCCATCACAGTGCCCCTTGCAGTGATGGGGGCCCCCCCATCACAGTGCCCCTTGCAGTGATGGGGGCCCCCCATCACAGTGCCCCCTTGCAGTCATGGGGCCCCCCCATCACAGTGCCCCTTGCAGTCGCCCCCCCCCCCATCACAGTGCCCCTTGCAGTCATGGGGGCCTCCCCCATCACAGTGCCCCTTGCAGTCATGGGGGCCTCCCCCATCACAGTGCCCCTTGCAGTCATGGGGGCCTCCCCCATCACAGTGCCCCTTGCAGTCATGGGGGCCTCCCCCATCACAGTGCCCCTTGCAGTCATGGGGGCCTCCCCCATCACAGTGCCCCTTGCAGTCATGGGGGCCTCCCCCATCACAGTGCCCCTTGCAGTCATGGGGGCCTCCCCCATCACAGTGCCCCTTGCAGTCATGGGGGCCTCCCCCATCACAGTGCCCCTTGCAGTCATGGGGGCCTCCCCCATCACAGTGCCCCTTGCAGTCATGGGGGCCTCCCCCATCACAGTGCCCCTTGCAGTCATGGGGGCCCCCCATCACAGTGCCCCTTGCAGTCATGGGCCCCCCCCATCACAGTGCCCCTTGCAGTCATGGGGCCCCCCCCATCACAGTGCCCCTTGCAGTCATGGGGCCCCCCCCATCACAGTGCCCCTTGCAGTCATGGGGCCCCCCCCATGACAGTGCCCCTTGCAGTCATGGCCCCCCATCACAGTTCTCCTTGCATTCATGGCCCCCCATTCCTCTTTAACCAAACAGTGCCCTTTAAAACTCTGCCTCCCCTGCAGTCATACCTGTTGGCAGGGCCAAGGCAATTATTAGCCTGTATCTATTCTCCCAGGTCTCCCGTTTGGCCACCAATGTCATCCTATCGGCAGGACAGGGGATTGGAGGAGCTGCAGATTGTAATGGCAGGTGGGAGCTGCCAAAACTTATGTTAACTAGCAGGTGAAAACCTGCTTATTAATATGAAAAGTCTCCCACTCTGTCCCAATCTGCAGCTCCTGGGAGAAGAGACAGGCTTCTAAATGACACAGCCACAGTCCTTGCATTCCTCTGTGTGACGACCCGCTTATCAACAGGCCATGGACCGGCACTGGCCCTAGGTGTTGGGGACCCCTGCTTTATATTTAAGATTAAGCCCAAGAATAAAAATATGAAAAATGACACTCCAGGCCCTTTTTCTGGCAACTTTGTGTGCCTGATTCTGTGCCTCTTGGGAGATGTAATGCAAGTATCCCAGGAGGCTGCAGGACCAGTGATATGTGATTCTGACCTAGACTGGAATGATGGTGGCTAGTGGGGCAATGTGAGAAAATAAGAGGAGGTTGTTACCCCCAGGCTCTAACCTCCAAGCCAAGTGCCCAGTTTAACCAGAAACCCTGCCCCCCCCCCCCCCCCCAAACCTGCAAAAAAAGTCCTTGAGCACATAGAGATGCCCTGATTGTACAAAGTGGGAAATTACCTTTTTTGCACACCTTGTTAGCAAGCATCTCGCCTGGGTAAAATATGTGCTTTCCAGGGGACACATGCAAGAGTTACGCCCTCCTCCCCCCACTAAGAGACCTCTATGCTGCTCTGGCAACTCATCCAACCCGAGACATTGACACCATTGTTCAAAATGCCAAAAGTTTTTAAGATTTTTTATTTTTTTTGCTCCAACCTTTTGTGCTTGGCTTTTTGGTATCATTTGATTTTTTTTTTTATTAGGCTTGTATGGCTATCTATACTGCATGACTTTCTACTATATTAACAGAATTGCTTTTAAAAAGCACGAAATACTCCAGTAGTTGTGCAGGTATCTTGCGTTTTTTGTTTTTGTATTCTGCAAGTGTTTATACAATGTTCTATGAGTGGTCCATTGAGTCATTTCCCCATATGAGTCCCAAGCCCTGTATTGGAACATATTTGCTATAAAATCTCATCTTTCCCCACCCCTTTCAGACACTCTAATTTTGACTTATTTTGATGGTATCTGAAATTTTTCTTGTTTTGTGTAACCACTAGTAGGATAAAATGATATGCATGCATGGTATTGGCTTATTGTGTATAATCTTGAGTTATGTTTGATTTACTTCATTTTGCTTTTCAGGAATTTATTAGTCAGCTTTTGTCTCGAATACAAGGCATGAGGAAGCTGAATCCCCCTCAGAAGAAGGATATATGAACCCGCCATGATCTTCCCAGCTTGAAGTGATTCAGCAACAGCATCTGTCTACAGGACTCAAAAGTTCTAACAAAAATCGACATATTGCTGTTTCATGGAGGGTGGGACGGTATATGGCTGTAGATCTAAACATAATACTCAATTTGTTATTGTGGTAGTTTAAATAAAGTTTTTTTTTATTGTTAAGTTATTTGGGGCTAAGCTTTAGGTAATAGAGGTAAATGCCATAAAATGTAAGCACTAAGAAAGGTGTGTCATTAACCACTTAAGGACTGCCTACTGCACATTTACGTCGGCAGAATGGCACGGCTGGGCACATCAACGTATATATACGTTGATTTTAGTACCCAGCCGTGGGTCGCGGGCGCGCGCCCACGACCCGGTCCGAAGCTTCGGGACCGCGGATTTCGCGGACCCGATCGCCGCTGGAGTGCGGCGATCCGTCCCTGGAGCGGAAGAACGGGGAGAGCCGTGTGTACACACAGCTTCCCCGTGCTTCTCTGTGGCCGCAGCATCGATCGCGTCATCCCTGTAATAGGGGGACGCGATCGATGACGTCACACCTACAGCCACACCCCCCTACAGTTGTAAACGCACACATTAGGTCACACATCCCCTACAGCGCCACCTGTGGTTAACTCCCTAACTGCAACTGTCATTTCCACAGTAAACAATGCAATTTAAATGCATTTTTTGCTGTGAAAATGACAATTGTCCCAAAAATGTGACAAAATTGTCCGAAGTGTCCGCCATATTGTCGCAGTCACGAAAAAAATCGCTGATCGCCGCTATTAGTAGTAAAAAAAAAAAAAAAATTAATAAAAATGCAATAAAACAATCCCTTATTTTGTAAGCGCTATAAATTTTGCGAAAACCAACCGATAAACGCTTATTGCGATTTTTTTTTTTTTTTTTTTAACCAAAAATACGTAGAAGAATACGTATCGGCCTAAACTGAGGAAAAAAAGTTTTTTTATATATTTTTGGGGGATATTTATTATAGCAAAAAGTAAAAAATATTGCATTTTTTTTTAAATTGTCGCTCTATTTTTGTTTATAGCGCAAAAAATAAAAACCGCAGAGGTGATCAAATACCACCAAAAGAAAGCTCTATTTGTGGGGAAAAAAGGACGCCAATTTTGTTTGGGAGCCACGTCGCACGACCGCGCAATTGTCGGTTAAAACGAAGCAGTGCCGAATCGCAAAAAGGGGCAAGGCTTTTTACCTGCATTTTGGTCCGGGTCTTAAGTGGTTAATAAGTTGTTAGGCCAGTAGACACATCTACCAATGTGCTGTTAAATAAACAGGAATATATTCAGAACCTCAATTTGAAGCAATGGGTTATGATATTAATACCCAATGTTTCTCCATTTTAATAGATACATTTTTGCACATAGTTTAGAACTTGAACAAGACTTTCTGTATAAAATGCCTTTGTTCTATCAATGGCCATCTTTGGAAAGATTGCACAACAAAAAATATATTATGCACTATTGCAGAAGTCAATCAAATACACTTTGGACACTATAATATATACCTTAATTGACCTTTAAAGTTATTATTTTAATTATATGCAGGCATGTCCCACCACGGTAAACTAATAAGGAAAAATATGAACAAGCCTTTTAAAGCATCATGTTTGTAATAATGTTGCATGGGGCTTAGTGTGATTATCATTTTTTCATATGGCCATTTGGATGCACTGGTAAAGTGTTTTCTAAATTGTGCAACTAATTTCCCATATATTCTATCAGGTGTTAATTAAAAATATTTAGAAAGTACCCCATTCATTTTACCTGCGTGCCTAAGAAAATATAACAAGTACACATTCTGTGTGCATAAAGACCAGCTTGAAAATGACTGATCTAATCATTTATATGCCTCCCCAGAGCAGGTGACAAAAAAGTTTAAAGCACTCTACTGAGTATACTACCACTCAGTACGTCCTACTGATTTTTATTTATGTAGTTTACAAGGCTAGTCCACCCAAAATCAATGTTTTAGGTTTTGATCGGTACTGTAGAGAAATACTATCCAACATCCACTTATTTCTCTTGGGGACTTCACCGGTGAGATCTGTGTGCATTAGTTACAAAATCTGCATACCTGTCGTAGTATTCATAAAGTCTTCTTACTCTCCTGCTCCTCTTGGATAACTAACATAACTTTATTACCGAAAATGTTATCAGGTAAGCGAAACTCCCCATTAAGGTGGATAGAAACTCTAAAGTTCTTAGATGGAGCAAGGAACTAGAATTTCTTTGCAACAGGTGACTTTAAAAAAAATAAAACCTTACTTTTGGGTGGTCTGGCCATTTAATACTTAAACTGCATTGTCTGTCACATTTTTATTTTTCTGTGGTTAAAAATATCATCGTAAAAATATTTTTGTGTGCCAAAGGGATGCTTTTTATTTTCAATCTTTTGCAGTCGCAAAAAAAATGACCAGCACTTTAGCAACCTTCTCTAAAATGATGATAAAGAAGGTATATTAAAAATGTAAGTATTTGTTTAATGCCATCAGTCCCAATATAGTCTTTGAGTTGGTGATGATTTCTATAACCGTGTAAAAACTCTGCAATTTAAAATTAGCTTGTCAAGTTAAAATAACGCTTTTATGGTTCTGCCAAAGTAAGAATGAAATGATTTTTATAGCAATATTTGCAAGGTTGACCCATAGTGAAACTTTTTTCTTTGTGTGAGTGTGTAAATTGATAGTAGTTTGATATTTTTTTCATATAGGAATATCGCACAGCAGCCAATGGCTATTAAGAATTCTGCGTAAATGGTGCTCTTCTTTTCAACAGAATACATTAGAATTTTCATTTTTACTGGCAAGCTCTTTTTTTGTTTTTTGTTTTATTTTATATTGTTAACTGATTTTATTTACAAGATATTTGCTGAAATAAAAACTTGAGAAGGTGGTTTTACTTGCAGTCTCATTTTGTGCATTAGATAATAAAATGTTTAAAAACAAAATTCCCTGTGGTAATTCCTCATGAAACTTCAAATCTTTCTCTACCTGACTGCTGGGGATACCAAAGGGTTCTGTTACCATTTGGGAAATAAAATGTCTGATTTGGAGCTAGTTTAATTAGGCATACTGTATATAGTCGACAATAAGCTGAGGCACCTAATTTTATCACAAAAAAAAAAATGGGAAAACATATTGAGTATAAGCTAGGGTGTCCATCTGCATGCCTCACTGTGCCCATGCCTCACTGTGTCCATGACTAGACGGACGTTTAACATGAGATTCTATGGAATGGGTGCCCGGCTTTGAAAAATTGGTGTCCCCCAGACAAAAAACTTTGCACACTTGTAGAGGAGAAATGGGGGGGGATACATGTCTGCCAAGTTCCGGGTCCAGAAGACCTACACTCGGCCGGTACCAGGTCCCCAAATTCACCGGAGAAATTACC
The DNA here is from genome assembly GCA_029574335.1 of Rana kukunoris. Lineage (NCBI taxonomy): Eukaryota > Metazoa > Chordata > Amphibia > Anura > Ranidae > Rana > Rana kukunoris. Next base: position 86,289 of record JAJQKJ010001324.1, on the reverse strand, counting down.
ATTTAACATGGGAGTCTATGCAAGGGGTGCCCGGCTTGAAAAAATCTGTGCTCCCTGGGAGATCAAAAAACAGTCGATCTTACTGCAGGTTTGCTGTGTTTTTGCCCATAAACGCAGTCAATCTTACTGCACATTTGCTGTGTTTTTGCCCATAAACGCAGTTGCTGTTAGTGCACGTTTGCTGTGTTTTTGTGTTTTTGCCCATAAACGCAGTCGATTTCCTGAAAAACGTGGCGTATACTCGAATATATAGGGTATCTGGATAACCTACCTAATTTAGATCTATATAATGTGTTTAAAACTTTTATTCACTCTCCGTAGCCTAGCATGGCCCAAGTATAGAGTGACTGAGCACTATACAAGTGAAATATTTTAGAGGAGGATCTCCATGCTAGGTTGCTGAGCATAAGCTTTTTGAAGTTTTGAATTGGTAATGTACAGTCACAACTGTGCTGCAATCCTTTTGTAACTTTTTGAAAAGTGACCAGATGCACTTCCCAAACAAATGATCAATAAAAGCATATAATATAATCAAAATTTTAAATAACGTGACAATTTTCAAGAGTCTGTCAATATAAAAAATAAACATGTAATCCAATGTGATAAAAGTCAATTTCAATGAAAGCTAGCCCAGTGACAATGGCAGGGTGCTCAAGGGGAAAAAAGGTCCCCACACCAGCCCACGGCTCTTACCAGAGATTTTGGATTTCAGATTATAGAGATCAAACCTGCTTTTTGTTTTTGCACATTCCTGTTTGTCTCAGAAGGGGTAAGATATCATCCATCGAGGGTTCAGCCTTATGCTCATCCAAACAAGTATTGGGTATTCAGCCCAGCATATGGGATAAAAGGGTCCTTAATACTTCTCATGCAAAAGAACAAGAATCGCACTTAGTTATGAAGTTTAAAAACAGTGGATTGAATAATGAACAGACCTCGCCAACTGGCTCGTGTGTGCAGAGGTTACAGAAGGGGCTCCATCCTACATGTTTCCCCATAACAGGCATCAACTAAGTATGTTGGCCTTATTAAGTAAAAAAGCCTTTTAGTATCAAGGAATTTGGTCCTTATTGTGTGGCATGCAGTTTATAGAGAAGTGCATTATACCAATTTAGGTATGGAGGATTATACTATTCATTAGCACCTTAAAGCGTTACTTCACACCCTCGTAGGTTTTTCGCCCTCTTTTACCTGTATTGCTTTGTTCTCCTCAAAACACATAAAACACACACCTGCACAGTCAATACAGTGAAGATAGAAAGGAGGAGAGGCTATGTTTGGACTTGAAATGTTTCCTTATTTATTGTGTGGCATGCAATTTGTGCATGATACCAATTTAGGTATGGAGAGCTATACAATCTATTAGCACCTTAAAACAATACTTCACCCCCTGATAGTTTTTTTCTCCCTATTTTACCTGTATTGCTTTGTTCTCCTCAACACATACTTGCCTCCACAGTCAATACAGTGTTGTCTTGCTGCCACCTGCTGTTCAGGTGACAGACCAAGAATCCTGTGCTGCTATCCTGGTGTTCCACCTGGCTGCCTCTTCTAGGTGAAAGTAGTCGGCTACCAATGACATGCCAGGCCCACTGTCTGGCCACTTTGTGTGCCTGATTCTGTGCCTCTTGGAAGATGTGATGTAAGGATTCCAGGAGGCTGCAGGACCAGGGACATGTAATTCTCACCTAGACTCTAATGATGGTGGCTAGCGGGCAGGGTGCAAATTAAAAGAAGGGAAGCTTGTTACGCCCAGGCTATAACCGCCAGGCACAAGCCAAGTGCCCAGTTTAACCAGAAACCCTGCGCCCCCCAAATCTGCAGACAAGTCCTCTTCAGCACGAAGGAATGACCCCATTTTGCAAAGTGGGAAGAGTTTTACCTTTTTGGACAGCTGGTTAGCAAGCATCTCACCTGAGTAAGAGATGTGGTTTCCAGGGGATACATGCAAGAGTTGCGCTCTCTATGCCCTCTCATCTTAATATCATACAACCTTCCTGTGTCTTTGCACAGACTAGGAGACCTCCATGATGCTCCAGCAACTCTTCCATCCCGAGGAGTTATCACTATTGTTCCATATGCTGAAAGATTTTACGTTTTCTACAACCTTTTGTGATTGACTTTTTGGAATCATTAGATTTTTTTGTAAACTTGTATGGTCATCTATACTGCATGACTTTCTACTATATCACCACAGCTACTTTTAAATGGCACTAAATACACAGTATTGCTGCAGGTGTTTCACCCTCTTTGTGTATTCTGCAAGTGTTTTTACAATGTACATTACTAGAGTGGCCCATTGAGTCATTTCCCCATATGAAACCCTCTACTCAGCAACATGTTCTTTAGATTACAATCACACATTTTTTTTTTTCTTAGCAAGTGTAGTGAAAGATAAAGTATCTGTGATGACAGCTGTGGGTTCACTGGATAGTTTGACATAAAAGAAAACATTGTTGGCATTCTTTTTAGATGGAAAAGCTATTATTTGTAGCACCTATGTGCAGGGCTGGGAATAGGTGTTTAGTTTTCTTTTTTTTTTTAAACATAGGACATATTCACATTTGATAGAAGTAAGAAAATATAAGAATGAAAGCCTAAAAAAAAATATTAATGCAGCCAACACAACTACGAAATGGTAAGCTGTAATATAATAACAGTTTTTCCTTTTGGTTTAATACTGCTTTTGGTCGGAGTTCCCTCAATTCCTGATCCTAAACATTATGCTCGACCTAGTTATTGACCTGGCATTCATCTGACCTTCTTCTGGACTGTCCTTGGTTGCCTGAGTTTGCTGCTCATTTCTGTTATAGACATCGGCCAGGACTTATGACCAAGATTTTGCTAATTCACTCTGCCAACCTCTGTTTGTTCCTAATATTGATTATGCCTATGATTAGGTGCCTCTCTGCCCGGCTGTTACCAAACACAGCTTGTGGCTTTACCCTGCTTATAACCGATCATGGTGTTTTCTGAGTGCCCTACTGTTATGGAGGCCCATGATGCTTCGGTAGCGGCCTTAAGCTCATCCAGAGTGTTGGGTCTTGCGTCTCTCAACTTTCTCTTCCCAATATCCCACAGATTCTCTATGGGGTTCAGGTCAGGAGGGTTGGCAGGCCAATTGAGCACAGTAATACCATGGTCAGTAAACCATTTACCAGTTTTGGCACTGTGAGCAGGTGCCAGGTCGTGCTGAAAAATGAAATCTTCATCTCCATAAAGCTTTTCAGCAGATGGAAGCATGAAGTGCTCCAAAATCTCCTGATAGCTAGCTGCATTCACCCTGCTCTTGATAAAACACAGTGGACCAACACCAGCAGCTGACATGGCACCCCAGACCATCACTGACTGTGGGTACTTGACACTGGACTTCAGGCATTTTGGCATTTCCCTCTCCCCAGTCTTCCTCCAGACTCTGGCACCTTGATTACCGAATGACATGCAAAATTTGCTTTCATCCGAAAAAAGTACTTTGGACCACTGAGCAACAGTCCAGTGTTGCTTCTCTGTAGCCCAGGTCAGGCGCTTCTGCTGCTGTTTCTGGTTCAAAAGTGGCTTGACCTGGGGAATGCGGCACCTGTAGCCCATTTCCTGCACACCCCTGTGCACTGTGGCTCTGGATGTTTCTACTCCAGACTCAGTCCACTGCTTCCGCAGGTCCCCCAAGGTCTGGAATCGGTCCTTCTCCACAATCCTTCTCAGGGTCCGGTCACCTCTTCTCGTTGTGCAGCGTTTTCTGCCACACTTTTGACTTGAGGTGCCTTGATACAGCACTCTGGGAACAGCCTATTCGTTCAGAAATTTCTTTCTGTGTCTTACCCTCTTGCTTGAGGGTGTCAATGATGGCCTTCTGGACAGCAGTCAGGTCGGCAGTCTTACCCATGATTGCGGTTTGGAGTAATGAACCAGGCTGGGAGTTTTTAAAAGCCTCAGGAATCTTTTGCAGGTGTTTAGAGTTAATTAGTTGATTCAGATGATTAGGTTAAGAGCTAGTTTAGAGAACCTTTTCATGATATGCTAATTTTTTGAGATAGGAATTTGGGGTTTTCATGAGCTGTATGCCAAAATCATCAATATTAAAACAATAAAAGGCTTGAACTACTTCAGTTGTGTGTAATGAATCTAAAATATATGAAAGTCTAATGTTTATCAGTACATTACAGAAAATAATGAACTTTATCACAATATGCTAATTTTTTGAGAATGACCTGTACTTGACTGATACCAATGCGCCCAAGTTTCAGTCTTTAGTTCAACCTCTGTGGCACTTTTGCCCTTCCATTGATCTTGCAGACCCTGTCTCAACTCCCAGGGGAGCTCAGCCAGGAATTGTGAAAAGAGCCCCCGCCCCCCCTCTCGTCATCTCGGCTCCTCATGGGAATGCAACCACTGTAAAATTAAGCTTTTTTCCCAAGAGGTGGGAGAGGGTTGAAATCTGGTGATTGTTCCTTCCAGTCTATAAAATACAATATACAAACATTGCAGCTCTTAAATTAACAAACACACAAACTGTGTGAATAATCAAATTACCGGTACATTAAATAAGTATTAAGAAATATTAGTGACTTCCACCAAGGAAGAAACAAATATGAAGTCCAAAATCAGAAGAATTCAAAGTGGTTGATCAAAATGATGGTCCCATATGCTGTGTTTTAAAGATAGAGATGACAAGATAGCCAGAGTGTCACCCACACGCACATGCTGTGCTTACCGGAACCAATGTGACCCCCTTTCTAAGAGTAGTCAATATGCCCTTTATTTACAATATCAGAGACAAATTCCCAGATCATAGATCCATTTAAATAAACCTCCAGGAACACACAGGTTTATACTCGCATAAGTAGATCGCAAACAAGCATAGAAGCGTCTAATGCAGTCCTTTCTCCAGAAACAAAAATAGCTGCTGATCGATCGTGCATGCGCGTTAGCATGTGTACGTGGCTCTTTTTATGCGTTTCATCAAATGACATCATCAGGGGCACGCACACACACCAACGCCACGCTCTTATACATGTCCCAGGTGGATCACCGCAATTGATTAAATAATGTAATAGAGACAAGGTGGGACAGTTAATCAACTCGAGACCAAACTCAAGTAGGCAAACACAGCCCCCAAATGGCCTATGTAACTTGGTGCTATCGTGTGTCAGAAATTACAGTGCTTAGGCTTTCTGTTTCTTTCCCAATTAGATGTGTCATTTCTGAAAATATGCTCAGTTTTCTTGCTGCATATTGAATTTTACAGCAATCTAGCATTGACAACATGGGTTGGCATGACATTGGGAAAAAACGAAGTGCTAACATTCGAGATAATGTTCCATGCATCTTCCACCTTCCACAGCCTGGTTAGTCTATTTTTCTTCTTTTTTTTTGTGGAAGTTTATTTTTTCATTGCTTTTAATGCTCTTTATTCTGTTCCATAGATTCCCCATGTTTCATGAAAGACAATGATACACCATGTATATAACCTTGTGGGTGCTAGATCACATCCGTGTGAATGACAGATTGCATTATCAATAACTACACCCATGTGTTTTAATAGTTTAAAGCTCTTAGGCTACATTACACATAAGAACAATGAAGCTGCTTATATATGTCACAAGCCATTTCTCTTTTGCTGGCAAGCCATATTTTTGGGTTAAAAGGTAATTCCTCCTGTCAATGTGCTTTGCAATATTTTAGCATAATAATGGCACACAATGTTTAAAATATTGTAATCCTTACTATTAAAAACTGACTCTCCCAGCAAGAGTCACACCTGTAATTTACTTGACAGTTTGCTGAAAGATTTAGAATTCAAGGACTTTATTTGCAGAGAGGAAGTGGAAGCTTTAACTGGTTGCCATGACAACAGTGTGCTAGAGAAACATTCATTTATGAAACAAAATCCCTGAAGTGGCACCGCAGATAGTCATAAAGAGATTTTCTATCGTCCTCTGTGCCCCTGAAAGAAATATACACTTTGCATTTTAGGTCAATTTTAGTTTAGACCTAAGAGTTTCATCTGCTTCCTAACCTAATAAAACATCTCCGTCCATCTTTAACCCAGCAATGGCAGAATAATGAAGACTGCAAGGAATGAGATGCGATCTGGTATTTCTGTTGTGGAGGATCGGGATTTGGTATTTTTCCTGTTCTTTATTCAGTTTTCATTCAGTGCCAGGGCAGTTATGAAAGCAGGCTTTGTTTGGCGCATGAGATCGAAAGGATATGCTAGTTAATTCAAATTATTAAAAAATGCCACAATTGGAAGAAATGGGGTCTGAAAGAACATGTAAAGAGCCTGCGGCAGAGTTAGGGATCTGTAGGCAACAAGTATTGTTGTTTAATTAAAAAGGAGCTTTAGTGAAATGTTCCTGTAGGAGGAACAGTGCTCTATGGAAAATATGTTCAAAGGGAAAACACAGTGTATGTTCTGTGAGTGCATATTGTTAGTTATTATTGTGCTGATTACTTTAACTATGTCAGCCCTGGAAGGATTTACCCCCTTTATGACCAGGCCATTTTTTGCGATATGGCACGGCGTTACTTTAACTGACGTGCAACGCTGTACCCAAATGAAATTAAGGTCTCCTACAAATAGTTTTCTTTTTTGGTATTTGATCACCTCTGTGGTTTTTTTTTTGCACTATTTGCACTATAAACAAAGAAAGAGCGACAATTTTGAAAAAATAATTATATTTTTAACTTTTTGCCATAATACATATCCAATAATAAAAAAATAAAAAATAAATTCTTCATCAGTTTAGGTCAATATGTATTCTTCTACATATTTTTGGTAAATTTATTTTCCAATAAGCATATATTGATTGGTTTGCGCAAAAGTTATAGCGTTTACAATATAGGGCAAGGATTTAGGGACTTTTTTTTTTTTTAAATTTTTCTTCTGATAATGGCGGGGATGAGCGATTTTTAGCGGGACTTCAACATTTCGGCGGACAAATCTGACCCTAATTGACACTTTTTGGTGGCCAGTGACACCAATACAGTGATCAGTGCCATAAAAATGCACTGATCACTGTATAAATGACACTGGCAGGGAAGGGGTTAAGACTAGGGGCGATCAAAGGGTTAAGTGTTCTCTTGGGAGGTGCTTCTAACAGTCAGGGGGGCGGACTGACTGGGAGTAGAGATCGCTGTTTCTGATTAAAGCAATGTTTAACCACTTCAGACCCGCGGTATAGCCGAATGACGGCTACAGCGCGGGTCTGAATATCCAACATGCCGTCAAAAGACGGCCGCCTCTTTGGGCGTTCCCAGCGCGCGCTCTAGAGCGCGCTGCGGGGAAGCCCTGTGTTGGCCGTGTCCCTTGGACACAGCCAATCACAGATCGCGGCGAACGGCCAATCAGAGTGGCCGTTTGCGATGCGATCTGTGCGGCGAATGAGAGATGATCTCACAGATCATCTCTCATTGCCGTTTTACACAGAGACAGCGTCCTGTCTCTGGAGAGGAGACCGATCTGTGTTCCTTGTACATAGGGACACAGATCGGTCACCCCCTTCCCCTCCCCCACAGTTAGAACACACCTAGGATACATTTAACCCCTTCCTCACCCCCTAGTGTTAACCCCTTCAATGCCAGTCACATGTATACAGTAATTAGTGCATATTTATAGCACTAATCGCAGTATAAATGGCGTCAAAAGTGTCTGATGTGTCCGCCATAACGTCGCAGTACCAATAAAAATCGCAGATCGCCGCCATTTCTAGTAAAAAAAGAAATAATAAAAAATAATAATTCTGTCCCCTATTTTGTAAGCGCTATAACTTTTGCGCAAACCAGTCGCTTATTGCGATTTTTTTTTTTTTTTTACCAAAAATATGTAGAAGAATACGCATCGCTCTAAACTGAGAAAAAATATATATATTTTTTTTTTAAATTGGGATATTTATTATAGCAACAAGTAAAAAATATTGTATTTTTTTTCAAAATTGACGCTCTTTTGTTTTTAGCGCAAAAAATAAAAACCGCACAGGCGATCAAATACCACCAAAAGAAAGCTCTACTTGTGGGGAAAAAAGGACGTCAATTTTGTTTGGAAGCCACGTCGCACGACCGCGCAATTGTCAGTTAAAGCGACGCAGTGCCGGAAGCTGAAATTTCACCTGGGCAGGAGGGGGGTATACGGGCCCAGTAAGCAAGTGGTTAATACACGATGCTTTGATGCAAAAGCGAGGTTTTGCGTTTTTTCAAATGATACTAGATAATATGCTGTATCTGTCCCCCCGCCGGCTCTAAGACTGCTGATCACTCAGAGCTCCTTGAGCAGAGAGCTGGTGACTGTAATGCCATGTACACTTGATCGGAAATTCCGACAAGAAAACCGTGGATTTCTTTCAGACGGATTTTAGCTCAAACTTTGCATACACACGGTCACACACAATTCCGACCATGAAGAACGCGGTGACATACAACACTACAACGAGCTCAGAAAAATGTAATTCAATGATTCTGAGCATGCGTCAAATTGATTCCGAGCATGCGTGTCTTTTTTTTTGCGCGTCGGAATTGCATACAGACGATCGGAATTTCCCTTCAGAGAACCCGCTCCCAAATTTTTGCTGTCGAAAATTCTGACAGAAAAAGTCAGATGGGTCCTACACACGGTCGGAAATTCCAACCAAAAGCTCACATCAAACTTTTCTTGTCGGAAATTCCAATCGTGTGTACGTGGCATTAGTCACTGCTGTCTGCTCTGCCACCCCCCCCCCCCCCCATCGGTGCTCACTGGAGCGCTGGTCTGTGGAGGGGGCGAGAGCACTGAGAGGCTGAGTCAGGTGGCGGTCCAGGGTTATAGGCAGACCCCAAATTTAATGCCGCGATCTTGCCCCAGCCTGGACTGGCTCTGTGGCGTCAACCGACAGCGGGCTTCAAAAAACAAAGAAAATTCCCAGCACAACTTTCCGGCCAGCCTGTAACCAACAGTTTGCAATGAAAACAGGGGTTTAGTTTGCACAGATTTGCAACTACATGTGTAACCTGCAGAGGCCACGACAAGGTACCTCGGTATTATCTGCAGAGGGAAGGTGAGCCTGGAAGGAGCCCACTCCTCCTTAAAGGCACAGGGGTCAGATCGCTGTCAGCTGAAAACGAACTGCACTAAGTGCTAGGAAAAGCAACAAGAACACTATTGGTTTACTTTCATCCGTTAGATGCTCTTCAAAGATGTATATGTTAAATTGTATTGTGTGACAACTCCCTATAAGATAGTTCACATATAACCAGTATGAGAAGTAACAACATTAAGTCATATTTAATGGAGTTTAAATGAGATGTTTAGTCATGCTGAGCCTAATCACTTCCAAGATAAGTGCTGTATTATTGGTTTATAGATAAGTTTAATTGAGCTCTGCAGCATTTCACAAACTTTTAGTTGTGTGATCAATGGGGCCCAGGAGATGTTTCCATTTTTATTCGTATTGATTTGTTTATTGATCTTTATGTAAATTTAACGGACATTATTTTCATTGCCTGTAGATAACAGTGGGCTTTATTTTTCAAAGTGTTTTTCAGAAAATCTCTGTGCATTATCCTTATCAGATTCAAACTGTCAGTTTAAAGGTGAATGTTATTGGGTTCTGCGTGTGAGGTTTAATGTGATTGGTTAATAGATAAAACCCAATTTTTGAGTGAATAATATATTTTCTCAGATAATAAGATAATAAAAAAAAAAATGTCAGAGAAACCTAGAATTACTAACATGAGACTCTTTTACACAAAATTGCTTAAAGCGGTTGTAAAGGTCTGTGTTTCTTCACCTTAATGTTTCCCATGAAGTCTGACCGTTGATTTGATAGATTGCTAATAAAAAAAAAAAAAATTATATATTTTTTGGGGGATATTTATTATAGCAAAATGTAAAAAATATTGTTTTTTTTTTTTCAAAATTGTCACTCTATTTTTGTTTATAGCGCAAAAAATAAAAACTGCAGAGGTTATCAATTACCACCAAAAGAAAGCTCTATTTGTGGGGAAAAATACGCCAATTTTGTTTGGGAGCCAAGTCGCACAACCGCGCAATTGTCAGTTAAAGCGACGCAGTGGCGAATCGCAAAAAGGGGCAACCCTTAACCTGCATAATAGTCCGGGTCTTAAGTGGTTAAGGGAAATATATACTGCATTTTACTGAGCATTATTGAAGTTAAATTGCAGTCTATCATGAAACCAAATAGTGGATTTAGGTCAACTTTAATGAACTTATTAATTTTAAAACATTTGTTTGTATATTGGGGAAGGGTGAATCTGACTGGGTTCAATTCGTGGGAAGTTAGGCAAATCCCCTTTAAAAATTCATTAACAAAAAAAAAAAACTCAGCAGGCAATCCTATTGAAATCTCTGGTGGGGGAGAAATGAGTGTTGGCGAGGAAAATCTTGATGCTAAAATCTAGTCATTTTCAAAGCTAACAATTAAGCTATTGTGCATAAAGGGCATAGGGGGCTGGGCACTGTCATGGCACTGTCACTGTCATTTAACAAAGCAAAGAAAAAATAAATACATTACAACTAGGAAAGTTTAATGTGACTTTGAAACATGAAAAAAACATAATTCCTTTATGTTACGCGGTTGTGAGTAGTGGTGAGCCAAACAGCAGCCCGGGGGTTCGGTTTGTCAGGGGTTGGCCGAACTTCAAAGAAGTTGTAGCACTGACATTTACAAATAAAAAAGTTTCAAAATTGCCAGCGAATGAGTTTGACAGCTGTCATTGCTGACTTCTTAAAAAAAAAAAACAGAACCCCCATTTACTCGCTTGTCTCCCACTAAATAGTGTTCCTCTGAACAGCCAAAATTTGAACCCTACTTGGGTGATTCCTTTTTTTGTTTATTTGCTGGACTTCTCTTGCGGTCTTTTTTTTTTTTTTTTTTTTCTATTAATATTATTATTTATTTCATGGTATTCCATATATTTTTGCTGCCAACTTGCTTTAAAATTAACCGATGGATACCTAACCGATATGTCAAAACCGATCGTTAGTAGGCACGACCATCGTGCACACTCGGGATAACAGTGGGATAACATTGAACAAAATAGTGTGCATGTTGGCCGCTAGATGGAAATGACCATCACTACAGTACATTACACATACGTAGGTTGCACCAAATTTTTTTACAAACTGAGAGCTGAAAGAAGATGAGACAAACTCTATTGTGAACCTGATGTTTATGGTTTATGTACTTTAAGTTGTTATTGGGTACATTACATTAATACAGTATTTTCTCTATAGAGTATTTAAAGTAAAGTTTTTGTTTCTTTGAGTTGATAATTTTTTTTATCTTTTGCAAATAATTTCAGAAAGCTTCATTGTAATTTTTCCATTAGCCAGTGTCTACTCTGCCTGTTTGGTAATCCAACATTGCCTTTTGTCATAATTGACAAAAAATGCAGGCAATTACCGTATTTTTCACTCCATAAGACGCACCTGACCATAAGACCCACCTAGGTTTTAGAAGAGAAAAACAAGAAAAAAAATATTCTAAACCAAATAGTGTACTAAAATAATTTTGGTGTACTAAAATTATAGACTAAGGAGATGAAAGCCACCTGGCTCGCACTGACTGGATGGGGTATAGAGGCCCTTAGCAACATGAGCATGTCTTTCATAGTGACACATCTTAGATGGGCTGGCCTGTAGTTGGAAACTGTGCAATGGGGTCTGGGAGAGTGGCAGGAGGGTGCTGTGAAGGAGAGGAGTCTGCCACATCCATAAAAGGAGAAGATACATCTGGCTCCCCAGAATCTATGTGGGGTCTAGATTTCACTGAGTATGTGTGGAGGGAGATAAGGAGTTAACCTCCAGGGCATGGTTGAAGTTTGCTCACCTGTAATGACAGGTTCTTCTGAGCCTGCACTTGTTGCTGGAGCCAAGTAGGAAGGCTCTAGAGGTCCAGCAGCTGGCGGTGCATTGTGACTCCCACCGCCATTTTAGTGAAGACCGCGCTGCATGGTTGGGTAGAAAGCTGATAATTTTTTTCATCAGCGGTGGGTCTTGGCGGTGTCTCCGCATGTCCAGGCAGTCAACATGGTATGAGCATGCCAGGAGGCTAGATGGATCGCTGCTGGAGAGGTCCTGGGCTGTGATGTTGAAGCCGATTCCATGGTGTCCCCCTCAGATCTACAGCGACTGCACTTCCAAGTGCACTTGCAGTGCAAGGTGGATTTGCCTTTAGTAAATAAACCCCAGGGTGTAACATTCTTTATCATTCTGGATTCTTTGTGTTAGAATGCTATTTACACTTCCTTTTATCTGGGACATTGTCCTTTGTCAAATGTGAACAGCCTAGGACCTTCCGCTTACTGCTTCTATGAGGGCCTTGATTAAAACGTGGGGGGGAAGCGGTTGGTATGGCATGTCCCAGTTATCGGGGATTCTCTTCATCTACTCCCTTGTGGATGAATCCTAAACTGTCACATTTCTACTCATTTGACGATCCCATGGGCTGGGTGATTAGGGGAATCAAAATGCTCAAGTACATCACTATGGATGGGGAGTTGCTGACGTTTGACCAACATAAAGCCAGACACGAACACTCAGTTATTTTGCTATATTCAACTGCGTCATGCATTTAGATTCAAAAGATGACCATAGAATCCTTTCCCTCTGACTTGCAGAATTTGCTCACAATGGAAGACCTTCCCAAGACACTTTTGGGTTCATACAAGAAACTGTTCATGATTAGTCCAAAAGCAGTACTCAAGTGCAGAGAAAGGTGGGAGGCTGAAGTCCCGGACATTCAAGGGGAGGACTGGGATGACGTGTGGGCACATCCGTTCCAACTTCTGGTGGCAGCCAGGGATAGAATCATTAATTTTTCCGGTCCCGGAAGTGACGTCGACGGACCATCAGCCAATAGTGGTAGTACACTTGTGTCGCGTCTTGATGATGCGGCGCGCTGATGTCCGTACTAGGATGCACACACCTGTTGGCTTATACACAGGTGTTGGCTAGGGATAGGAGTGGCCCACCATCTAGGAACGTAGGACAGGTGAGTATAAAAGGAAGGCCAGGGGGGACGTTTAGTGCCATATCCTCCCCACACTCTGGAGACTAAGGAGGTATTTTTCCACTGGGCAATGAATGGTATCCTTGGCTGAATAGGGACCTTTCCAATTGAACTCAGGCTTCTGGGAAAATTTTGATCCTCTATTTCTGTGGTAAGTGTAGATAGGGGGATGTTCATTACTCCCTTCTTATATACCTATACCACCTTTCTATGACAATCATTGTGGTTTTTTCTTTTTTTCTCTCTCCCCCTATTTTTTTGATTTTTGGGTTTTCTTGTGTTCTGTTTGTTTTTTGTTTTTTGCCCTTCCCTCTATTTGATTCCTTTGTAGTGATGGTGAGGATTTTTTACACTGATCTTTAAATCGTTTGATTCAGTCCACCCCATGGGTGGCAGGGACATGAAGATCTACTCTTTATAGCGCATTTTACACAATATGGAGGCATCCGCATCTGATGACGCCGTAAATTGCATGACCTTTTCAGCCCAGACTTCTTGGACAAAAGTGAGTTTCCCTTTACAAAATTCCATGTGGGATGGTGAGGGTTCTTTTTTGTATGATGTTTAATATTGATATTTTGATTCGTTATAGATGCTATACTGTTACACACCCTGATGAAGATTGTTTTTCAATCGAAACGCGTCGGTATCCGCTCCAGTCTACCATCTAACATCTGAGGATGGTAGCTTATGAGGGACAGTATTCTTACTACGTAGACTATACATATTTAACAGTATTTCTTTTATCTGATTTGTATTGTAATATTTATATAATTATGTAATAAATTGGTATTCCTTTTTCAATTTGGATTTATTATTTGTTGCCTATACAATCCCAACCCCTTTGAGGTTATTTCAATTGTTTAACACGTTAAAGGGATGATGGCAACCACATGCCACCCTACATGAGTTGAACCTTTTTTCAATAGCCATAATACTCATCCCCTTCCCGCCCTCCAAGATACATAAGATGAATCAAATTTTGCAGGGATTCATAAGAGGTAAGAATGGCATTGATAATCTCCTCATTCTGTTCTACCACAATTCCCTCGGAATCCTTAATCCTAGGTATGCTACAAGGCTGGTAGTCCGGGAGGCTGATTCTGATACAGCAGCTTCTTCTGAGTACACTCCAAAAGCACCAGGTCCAGTTCCCTGGCCCCATGCTTCCAGGCGGAGTGTGTCTCAGAAGAGGGGATCGCAGAATTGGCATCCTCTGCCTCTCTGAGAGACCTCTCTGCATCTGTCAGTCTTGACAGAGAGGCATTGCGCGTCTGACCAATGGTCGCAACAAAAGAGCCATGTGTGGTGGCCTTAAAAGCGTCCCACACCACCGGAACTGAGGCGCTCTGCCCGTTAGTTACCCAGTAAGATCCTATCTCTGTCATACACTGGTTCACCACAACCTGATCTGCCAATCATAACGGGCTCAGCCGCCACACTTCATAGGAGGAGGGAGAGGTGCCCAGGGTGAGGTTCACCAGCAAAGGGGAATGATCAGACACCGCCCTAGGGAGGTACTTGACCTCAGTCACCAAATTAAGCAGACATAGATCAATACGGGATAGAGTACCGTTCAACTCAGAGTGACACGAATACTCCCTTCCATCTGCATGCTTCCACCTGCAGGCCTCCACCAAATCAAATTAAGTTAGAAAGGAGCCCAAGGGGGTGGGGGGTAATGTAGAGCAACGCAATCTATCCATGGAATTATCCAATACTGTATTATAGTCACCCCCTATTAATAAGGGACCCTCCACTATCGCCAATATGGAGTTCATTACCTGCTCAAAGAATACTTTAGTGAAGGGGAGGAGCATATAAGCTAGTTACCGTATATGGCTTACCCATGAGTTCTATCACAACAATCACAAAATAACCGTTAGGATCAAGTTTAACATGTTTAATGCTAACCGGTGCAGACTTGGCAATAAGGATGGAAGTGCCCCTGGCATGAGTAAAGTATGTGGAGTGGAGAGCATAAACGATTTTCGCCTGCTTAAGGGCCATTACTCTAGAGCCCTGGAGGTGGGTTTCCTGGAGTAGGATCACATGCGGATTATGACGTGCCAAATATTCAAACATTAATGATCTTTTCACTTTTGAATTAAGCTCCGGTACATTCTACGGCACCAAACGCAATTTAGACATGAGAAAGCGTGAAGTGTATGGCTGGAGGAACCCAGAACCTGGCGCCCAGCAAACCACAAGGGAGGCGCACACTAAGGAGCAAGTTAGAAACATATGACAATGTTCCAGCAATACAAAATATCAGGTGCATAATAGCAAGGCTAGCTAGTTCAGCCCATAGATAGACATGCAAGAACAAGTACCAGCATTTCAGAAAGAATACAAAAACAGTCCCGAACAAAAGTCCCTGAACAGCCTAACCCACCCTAACCCTCCTGGCTCCCAAACCCAAACATATGAGAGCTTTGTTCCCTAAACCAAAATTGCAAGACGGGGTGCCATGACTCAGACCCCCCAACAACAATCCCTGAGAAGTGGTAGAGGTCTTCAGACGCTGGCCGCCATCCGCAACCGCACAGAACAAATATATCAGATGACCCAGAGTCAGGACGGAGGATTAAAAAAAAAAAACAGGTGAGGTGTTCAAAAAATGAGTAGAAAAGGTAAAAAAAAATATAATAATAAATGCAGCATCAGTAACAGGATGACAACAGCCCTTCAGGTTGAACAGATGGTGTGCAAACAATGGCCCAGGAGAGTACCCCACCACCCCAAAATATTTAAGAAAAGGGTTGTCAGAGAAAGTATACTCAGCATGTTCACCTTCAGTCCTGGTTCCTGCGTTCTGGATGTCCCAAGGTGTCAACCCAGTGGGATGCCTCCTTAGGATCTGTAAAGAAATAGGCCTTGCCTTAGTAAATGATTCTTAGGCCGCATACACACGATCAGTCCATCCGACGAGAACGGTCCGAAGGACCGTTTTCATCGGTTAACTGACAAAGCCGACTGACCGTCTGATGTGCCTACACACCATCGGTTAAAAAACCGATCATGTCAGAACACGGTGATGTAAAACACACAACGTGCTGAAAAAAACGAAGTTCGATGCTTCCAAGCATGTGTCGACTTGATTCTGAGCATGCGCGGCCTTTTGATCAATGCCTTTGCATACTAACGATCGGTTTTGACCCATCGGTCAGGCATCTATCGGTTCAATTTTAAAGCAAGTTCTCTGTTTTTGGACTGAAGGACAACTGACCGATGGGTCCTACACACGATCAGTTTGGACCGATGAAATTGAACTTCAGTCCGTTTTCATTGGTTTTGACCGATCGTGTGTACGTGGCCTTAGACGAGCAGGATACAGCATGCCATAGGGAAGATGAAGCTCTTGGAGCCTGCGTTTAATGGCAATGAAAGTGGCCGTTGCTTTTGTGTGGCTACTGAGAAATCAGGAAAAATGGTTATTCCGCTTCCATTAAAGGACACCCTTCCCTTCTCCCTGGCAGCTCTGAGAACAGCCTCCCTGTCCCTGAAATGAAGCAGCTTTATAATCATGGCCCGTGTCGGGGCCCCAGGGGGTAGGGGGCGCATGGGAACTCTGTGTGCCCGTTTAATGGCAAGAAGGTAGGTGCGCCAAATGTGGAGATCAGCCATCTTTCCATAAACATTTCTGGGGACTTACCCTCAGACCCCTCCAGGAACCCCATGAAGCGAAGGTTACTCCTCCGTAAATGGTCCTCCATGTCAGTGAGCCTATCTGTAGTGTTTTCCTGGGCCTGGCACAGCTACCTGACAGAGCCCTGCAATGCACGGGTCTCATCCTCTAGTTCACCGATGCGCTGCTCCGCATAAGACACTCTATGGCGGAGGTTGTGAACATCCTGCTTCAAAAAGGATAAGTCAGTTTTAATAGAGTCCATTTTAGTGGTCAGGGACGCATGGCTATGCTGGATGGCCGCCATGATCTGAGATAGGGACGGCTCTGAGGGGTCTGCATCAGCAGCATCCATGTCAGCATTTTCATGGTCAGAGTCCCTAGCTGGTGAGATGAGGAGGGGGTCTTCTGGGCTCAGGACAGGGGGGAACAGTGTGACCCTTCCCTGCAGGTTTTTGCCTCGGTGCAGTCAAGGAGGAGAATGGCTGGCTCCGTGTGTCTGCAGCATTGT
Organism: Rana kukunoris; assembly: GCA_029574335.1. NCBI lineage: Eukaryota > Metazoa > Chordata > Amphibia > Anura > Ranidae > Rana > Rana kukunoris. The sequence goes on along the minus strand of JAJQKJ010001324.1, from coordinate 69,146 downwards.
GACCGATGCCATCTTGCCCCGTTTTGCAAAAACCTGAGGCTTCCTCCATCGGCGGGCCGTATTTGACCATCTGCCGATGAGCACAAGGCTCCCTGGAGGCTGTGGGGACCAGTGGGATCCTCGGATGGTGATCGGGTCAGCAGGATTGAGGTAGGATGTGTGTGGCACGGACGGAGCTCAGGCTAAGCACGTCCTCACATCCCGGTCATTGGCCACGCCCCCTTCTGCTAATCTTGACATAACTCTGCTAACTAGCGATAAGGATTTGGCAGAACTGACTTGTTCACTGACTTGCTGCAGGAGGATGACCTTGGTCATGCGCAAGCTTTCCTCCTTTCAGATATTGAGGATGAGGAAGATATCGCCATAACCATACAGGGGGGGGGGGGACATCAGGCAGGGTGCAGCAAGAAGCAGCAGCTGAAACTTACTGTAAAGTGAATCTAGTGATGAGGAGAGGGTCTATGATGATTTGGGTCACCAGTAAGAGAAGTAGAAAGTTCTAAGGAAGACGTAGAGAAGGAGTAAGGAAGGATTTTGTACAGGAGCACTTTACAGAGGGCTGAAGGTAGCAACGATCCTAATCTATCTGGAGACACTGCCCCAAAAGTACAGGCAATTGCTATACACAGGGATTATCCAAAGAGCTCTGCACTTTTTGTGGTTTGCAGACTCTTCCTGTTGTGTATTCGAAATGTAAAAATACTAGCTATTTGGGTAACGCATGCACTACAGAGCTGGATGGAAGCCAGGGGAGGGCTGGGCCAGGGGGCAGGGTGGCAATTGCCTCCCAGGCCGCCCTGACTCGTGTTCAAAATGGCCGGCAGCTGCTGCCCGCTACCATTTTTTTTTATTCTGGTCCAGGAAGTCGGGCCAGGGGCATGGCCACTGTGGCCGACCGCTAGCTGTTGCATTCTGGGAGTTGTAGTCCACACTCAAGCTCCCGGTAGATGGTGAGCTAATTTGGCAGTTCAATGGCCACTTGACTGAACTTGCCCCCCAGGCCTAAGGCTGCCAGCCCTCCCCTGATGGAAGCAGCACCTCAATCAGTCAAGTTGGCAGCAAAAAGCCCTGTGCTACTCTTAAAAAAATGTCCACATTCTAATTTTTTTTGTAGAAGACAATTCACAAAATTACTAATGCTTTTATCCAGGTGTTTCTGGTCCCGCAAATTGCTAGTTAAGTAATATAATTTCACGACCAACAAATCTGATTAATTTGTATTGATGTATTGTGCTTTAAAAAATATTCAATATATTTGGAACTGGATCTCATTACACACTGTACTTAATAACTTTCTTTACTTTTATTTCAACTGTACAACTGGTCAGCAAAATGTCACAGAACTTCTTAAGAGTGTTGCTTATTTGTGTTGCTTGTGCATTTGCTCTTCATTAACATAATGGGCAGGCCTTGAATGTAAGATTCAAGTCCCAGATATTCCTTGCACCATCGATGCCGGTAGAACAGAACTTGCGACAATGAGATTTCTCCCCCTCATAAATAGACACCTGGGTGATGCTGTTCTGATGCAGAGTGTCCAATGTAGTCTTGCGGTCCTCAGTGATTGCTGTCTTATTTATGTTTCTAAAGTGTTCCATAGCTGAAATGTTACGCTGAGTGCTTTGCTTTGCAATGTCCAGTTTAGACACAAATGTCAATGAGCCATGATCATCCAATGTGAAGAGCTTAGGACAACAGTCATGCCTATCTGCTATCACGCTGTTCTCTGACACAAAGGCGACATTCAGGAGAAGCAAGAATTCAGTCTTCAGCTATGAAATGCTTGTGTTTTTAGATGCATCAACCACAGACACAATACTGTCATGACTGACCAAGGCCAAACTATTTCCACTAGCGGAAAAGCTTACACTGTGGACCCAGCCACCATTGGCAGCACTTCCATACTCCAACATTAGCTGTCCAACAGGCATTTTTGATCTCCCAAGGATGACAGCTGGCTTCTCGTCAACTTCCTTAATATATACTGAGAACACTCTAGTCTTGAAATCACAAGATCCTGCAGCCAAAAGTATATTATATGGGTGCCAGTCCAGGCATAGCAAAGTAGAACAAATTGATTTCTTGATGTGTTTGCTCACCCACCAGTTGTTTCTCCTTAATGATCTCTACATCGGGGATAGAAAGATTTGCAGACTCTGGTCAGTCAACGCGAATCCACCAATACAATGGAGTCTGGAACAGGACTAATTTCTTACTTTCTGCATTTCCTCACGTCTACAATATTTTCCTGTGTATCCACTGCAACATCTTCACCCACTAATGACAGAGATGGAAGCCTCACAAGAGATTTGAGAGGCTTAGGATATGTCACGTTAAGTAGGGAACAGAGTCATGGGACCACGCTAAGGAGGGTCAAGCAAAGGCTTAACCCACTGTAGAGTTCTCCTACACCCAACCCACAATCTTTAGCAGTATCTTTCTCAAGGCACGTGTCTATTCCACAAATCTAGAGGGGAAGAAAACACTTCCTCAAATTACCACAATCTAGGCAAAACTGCTGGCTTTGAAACTACACTACCTCCAACTCCTGGCGTTAGCCCTCTTTCACAGGTTAACTGCTTGCCGACCGCGTGCCGGCAGGTCGGCTCTCCAGGGCGAGAGCCCGTAGCTCTACGTCGGCTCTTTAAGCGGCCACTAGGGGCTGCGCGCGTGCGCTGGCCGCCTGCTCGCACGCCCCCGCTCGTCCCCGAGTCCCGTGCGTGCCCAGTGGGCACGATCGCCGCCAGGCACCCGTGTTTGCTTGGTACAGAGCGAGGACCGGGAGCTGTGTGTGTAAACACACAGCTCCAGGTCCTGTCAGGGAGAAAAATGATGATCTTCTGTTCATACAATGTATGAACAGAACATCAGTGATTTCTTTATCGTACATCACGGGACACAGAGCGCATAGCCATTACATAATGCTCCTAGTTGAGAGTCAGACACCGAGAGAGTAGGACGCTCTCCAACGAGTCTCTCTCTCAGGGATAGTGCAGGGTCCTCCCACTGTGCGGCCTCGGCCTCACAGACAGGCAGGCAAAACTCCCTGTCATCCATCCACCCTTCACTAGCCACTTGGATGAGCCTCTCTCCCCCTCCTGGACTTCCACGGCTTCCCCCGGTACACCGGACCTGGTAAGCCTTCTCTTGGGAGCGGCAGGCGGCCGTCCTTCTCAGGACAAGCCGCAGCAGCCTCCCCAATCCCCACGGTTTCTTCCCCGCTCCTTACTTCCACCCCCCGCAGGCGTCCTTGCCGGCAGTTAGCGCACAAAACCGCCGCTGCCCTCGGGAGCGGTGTTTTCTGTCATCCGCGCCGACCGGTGGAGGTTCGCGGCAGCCGCTACTTAGGAAAGGCCGCGGCTTCATCCGCGGCCTAGCGGCGCGCCGCTCTCCACCCCCCAACAGTCGGGTCTACCACACCACTTGAGCCACATAGCCCTCCCCTACCCCAGTAGAGCCCCCTTCCCCTCCGATTATCACTGTTAGCCCCCAGGCGCCACTCTACCTGGTACCCCCTAGCCTGGTACCCCCCAGCCTGGATTCTGCTGCCAGGTCGGCGGCCATCTTGCTCCACCCTGCCCCATCCTGTCATTACAACTTGATCCAGGACTCAGCTCGATCGCCTCTTTAGGGGTCAGGAAGGAATTTTTTTTTCCCTACCACAGCATATTGGCGCTGCGTGGTCAGGGTTTTTTTCGCCTTCCTCTGGACCAAACCAGGATCAGAGGATTCAGTTATCCTTGCGAATCCACCCCCCCCCCGCCCTTGGTTCCACTGCGGTCATGATTATTCGGCAATACTCGGCAGAGAACATTTGGGATCTCGGTCGATTTGCCGCAATTCTGCCGGCCGCCACCAAAAAAGCCCTAAGAAATCTGCGGCTTTTGAGGATCGATCGACGATCGACTGCCAGAAATCGCCATTTACCCCAGCACAAGCACATATCATGTGCTTTGATCAACACGAGATCGGCAGTAAAACACCGATTAGAAATCCATGATTTCTTATTACAACATGACTTAGACTGCCTCTTTATTACAGAGAGCTGGCTCACAGCCGACTGTAACACCATTCTAGGTGAATTGGTGCCAGAAAACTACCGGATTATTACGGAAAACAGAATAGGGCAAAGAGGAGGAGGACTGGCAGTGATCCATAAGATGCATCTTGCGATCACAAAACCAAGCCTCCAAAACCCTCTTCCATTCATGGAAACCCTTACTCTTCAACTGCAAGTAAACGGCCAGGAGTCCGTCCGGATTCTACTCTGCTATAGGCCACCTGGCCCCAAATCGCAGCTGCTCCCATCTTTGACGGACTTTATCTCCACTTATACCCTGAACAGCAAACACCTGTTGCTGCTCGGGGACTTCAATCTCTGGGCCAACTCCCCGCAAGACCCCATTGCCGACTCCTGCATCAACCATCTGGAAGGATTAGGGCTTCAGCAACTAGTATGTGGGCCCACACATGCTTCAGGTCATACGCTCGATCTTATTTTCAGACAAGATCTGGAAATAAAAATCTTGGAAAATGAACCATTGCCATGGACAGATCACCATGCAATTAAATTCATTATTTCCGAATTCCCCCCCTTAACTAAAACATCAAATCCAGTGACAACACACTGGACCAGATGTGAGAAGAAGCTCCACTCGGAACTCTTCAAAGCCACGTTAAGGGGAAAAATAAACACAATTCAGCCGCATCAAACAGCGGAAGAAACACTGGAGGCCATAAACGCAGCACTATTGCAGTCAGCTGACTTGATAGCGCCGAAACGAAAGACCCAGATCAGGAAAAATAACTCCGGCTGGTTCAACAACCAGCTGGCGTTACTGAAGCAAGAGCGCAGAAGGGCAGAAGCAGCCTGGAAAAGAAGCTCTTCAGATGAGAACCTCTCGATCTACAAGGCAATAACTAGAAAATACTACAAGCAAATCTTCGAAGCCAAGAAAAACTATTTTTCTGAGGCTATCAAGGGTGCCCTAAATCGCTCCCGCGAACTCTTCAAACTGGTCACTCAGACCATGAATCCAAGATGTCTTGAGGCCCCCAACCTGGATACACAAGAATTTTGCGATGAGTTGTCGGATTGCTTCATTAACAAAATTGAGGCAATCCGGCAAAGCATTCAGCAAAACAATTTCTCTCCTAGCCCCCCCCGTAGTCGTTTACACAGCACCGGCAGCAATTCACCACAGTCTGGTGAGTTCACGCTGGAACCCATCTCCATTCAGACCACTAAAAATATCATCGGCACTCTGCGTAACAGCACTGCGCCAAATGATATTATCCCCACCAAACTGCTGAAGGAATGCGCCGACATCCTGGCACCTCCTGTCACGCAGCTTATCAACCAATCCTTCAGGGAGGGCCTAATGCCCTCCCAGCTGAAGGAGGGCTTCATTCAACCTATCTTGAAGAAAGCCACTTTGGATCCTAAGGATCCACTCAACTGGCGCCCCATAACAGGCCTAACTGTTCTCTCCAAGGTAATGGAGAAAGCAGTGGTACAGCAGCTGCAACAGCATCTAGATACCCATAACTTACTTGACCCATTTCAATCAGGATTCCGTCCCGGACACGGGACGGAAACAGCATTGCTCAAGATATGGGACGACGTTCTCGAGGCCGCAGACGAAGGAGAATCTTCTCTTCTGGTTCTGCTGGACCTAAGCGCAGCCTTTGATACAGTTGATCACAAGCTCTTATTGTCTCGACTGGCTAAAATAGCCAAAGTCGCGAAAAGCGATCTATCCTGGTTCTCCTCTTTTTTGGAAAACAGATCGCAAACAGTGAAGCTAGGACCCTTCACTTCTGAACAACGCACATTATCGTGCGGGGTCCCTCAAGGATCTCCCCTGTCGCCAATGTTATTCAACATTTATGTGCGTCCTCTTTTCGAAATCATCAGCAGCCAAAAACTGCTATATCACTCTTATGCAGACGACACGCAACTGTACTTCCGCATTTGCAATAAAAAGGATCACCACCTCAACCTAGAGACATGTCTCTCTTTGATAGAGGACTGGATGACAAAGAGTTATCTCAAACTCAATGGAGCGAAAACAGAACTTATTCTGTTTCACGCCAAGCGTAGGAATCCAGCGACAATAACCTGGATCCCCCCGCCCATTCTGGGCAAAATCATCACCCCTAGCGCCAAAGTCAAAAGTCTTGGGGTCATCTTTGACTCCGACATGACTATGAACGCACAAATAGGGTCAGTAGTCAGCGGGTCTCACCATCTGCTGCGCCTACTACGCAGACTCACACCATTTATTCCCAAGAAAGACATAGCGGTCGTGGTGGGAGCAATTGTAAACTCCAGACTGGACTATGCAAATACCCTTTACCTCGGACTCCCCAAGTACCAAATCGCTCGTCTGCAAGTCGTTCAAAATACGGCCGCCAGACTTGTGACTGGGAAAAAACCCTGGGAATCCATCTCACCTTCACTGAGATCCCTTCACTGGTTACCAGTAAAAGACAGAATCACTTTTAAAGCTCTCTGTCTAACGCATAGATGTATCCATGGGAATGCTCCCCATTATCTATGTGAAAAATTAAAAGTTCACAATCCCAATCGTATTCTTCGATCCACCAATCAAAATCGGCTTCAGATACCGAAAGCCAGATACAAGTCCAAAGGAGACAGGAGATTCGCTGTCCAAGGTCCCAAACTATGGAACGCCTTACCAGCGAGTATTCGGCTGGAGGAGAACTACTTGGTCTTCAGGAGAAAGATTAAGACTCATCTCTTTTGATCTCAAAGGAGACAGGAACAACAAGCGCCCAGAGGCGATTTACTTCGCATGTGCTGCGCTATATAAGTTTTTCATTCATTCATTCATTCATTCATTCATTAATTCATATGGGTTATATGGGTACCTTCAGGTGTGGACACTGGTGTAATCAACTTCACAGGAAGTTCCTCCCTATATAACCCCCTCCCACTGAGAGTGCTTTAGTTTTTTCGCCAGTGTCTTAGGTGTTGGTCACGTCTAGCTGTCCCTCGGAGGTCTCGGGACCCAGGATAGCTAGCCGGATCCGTCCGAAGTGCTTCAAAGCCAAGGTGTACGGTACCCGGGCCCTGCCTGCGTGGGGTGTTGCCTATAATGCCTCTCCTTGGAGGGCTGGATTCTGGGCTCCAGTGCCTTGGTCTTTTCCAGGACTAAACGCTACTGATGCCAGGATGCTATATAGGTCCAGGGGTGTGGGTTCCTTAAACACAGGACCCCGGTCCCTGAAGGTCCGAGACAATACCCACGGAGATGGGGGAAGATTGGGCCTCTTGCAATTTGCAATACCCTGCGGCGTGGAGCAGGTAAGAGGGAACCTGCGGGACTTGGTTCGACAGTAGGTATCCCCCTGGGGGTTCTGGGTTGGCTAACAGTATGCTTGTGCATCAGCCACTATCTCCACTATGTCTGTGTGGGCAGGATGGGATACTAATGTTTACCCAGATAACATGTAGATATATGTATACTTGTGTAAGATATATATTTGCTACTCACCCCAGGTCTGCCTGTTAGCATTGATACTGCAACCCCACATGTTTTAAAAGAGGAAATTGCTGGTAAAAACTCCTGTTTCTTAGGAAGCCCATGGGGACAGCTTCCTCTCTGTGTGTGCACTACAATAAGATTAGTGCTTACCTGGTGTCTGTTGGTGCTGCCTAGCGCTGGTCCATGTTGTTTCCTCTGCTCTGCTTCCTCCATGTGGTTTCAGCGTGGGGGGGGTGCGCGCGCGTGTGCGCGTGCACGCGCGCGTGCGCGCGCGTGCACGCCGCCTTTTATAGCGTCGGCGTGCGTCGGGGGGGGCGGGCCAGCAGCGTCAGGGTCTGTTTAAAGGGAAAACTTTTTCTCTGGCTGGTCTTTCCCTCCTGGAGGCAGAGGAAGAAAGGATACAGAGCGTGCAGCTGGGTCTTTTGGCCACACAGGGACACCTAGTGGCGGTTTTGTGGATCTTCAGGTCTAGGACTTAGGTCCACTATTGACCAGAAAAAAAAAAAAGGAAGTTTTTTGCTTAAAGGGACTCAGCCTTAGATCCAGCAGTATCTGAGTCTACCTTGGACTCCGGCTAACGGGCATTGATGTGTCAATACTCACAGGTTTCCTCAGTATTGTCACCTCCCAGGCGGGTAAAAAAAAAAAAAAGAGAAATTAGTTTTTTTCATTTTCCTCATACCTGTCCTCATATTGGTTACTCCTAGCTGCAACAGTCAGGTGTTGGCTATAGGGGTGACTCAAGGTTGTACAATGGCTCCAAAGGGATCTGGACCAGCCAAGGCTGCTAAAGGTGCCAAGTAGCAAAAGGGGTCTCCATCGGGGTCAGAGGATTTGGGCCAGGCTTCAACGGCCCCACCCTCGCCAGTTAGAACACCGAGTGGCATAGTACAAGAGCCATTGGGGGTGCTGGGGGCAGAGGCGGCCCCCGATCCACCCATTCCTGTTTACGTGACGGAAGAAATGCTAGCAGCCACCATGAGTGGGCTAGAGAAAAGGTTAACTGCGTTGTTTGCCCATCCTTGGCCAAGTAGCAAGCGGGCTAGATCCCCCTCACCCAGTGTGGGGTTTTCAGATGCGGAGGTCTCCTCTTCAGAGGAACGGGACCCACAAGGGGATCAGGCAGACCCAAGTCCCGACGGTTCAGACAGGGAAGATTCCACTATAGATGAATATTTCTCGGCCTCTCAAGCGGAGAGCCTGTGGATCCAGTCTTTGACAGATATGGTTCGCACTGCCTTTAAACTTCCAGTGCCAGAACTAGTAGCCCCGGAGGTATCCTCATTGGGTTCTTTAAAGGCTCCATTAACTTGTGCGTCTTTTCCAATGCACCCCCTTCTGCGGAACGTGATTTACCAGGATTGGGCTCGACCTGATAGAATCTTTGTCCCTCCTAAAAGATTCTCTATTCTCTACCCTATGGAAGAGGAATATTTAAAGAAATGGGCACTCCCCACAGTGGACGCGGCCATTTCCTGCGTGAATAAATCCCTGACCTGTCCGGTTGAGAATGTCCAGATGTTCAAGGATCCGGTCGACAAGAAATTCGAGACCCTACTGAAAGCCGCTTTCACCTCAGTAGGTGCCATGGTTCAGCCAGCAGTAGCAGCCATTGGTGTTTGTCAGGCCTTGAAGGATCAGGCAAAACATATATTAAAGGACATGCCGGCTCAGCATACTCATGAATTAGCAGAATTCCCTAGGGCTCTCTGCTTTGCAGTAGATGCTATTAAGGACTCCATCCAACAGGCATCCCGTTCATCTCTACTGATGGTTCACATGCGTCGTCTTTTGTGGCTAAAGAACTGGTCAGCAGAGGCACCCTGCAAGAAGCTTTTAGCAGGGTTTCCCTTTCATGGGGGAAGACTATTCGGGGAAGACCTAGATAAATATATCCACACCATATCAAGTGGAAAAAGTACTTCCTTACCGGTCAAGGAAAGACCGCGTGGGCCCACGTTTAAACGACAGGCCATTGTAGGCTCAGCCCCTTCGACTTCTCGTCAGTATCGACGGCCTCCCGGGCGTCCAGCGGTTAATAGCCGCCCACAGGGTCAAGCCGCGGCAAACAAGAGACCCTGGTCTCGCAAGCCGGCTAAACCAGTCATCAAATCAGATTCATGAAGGGGCGCCCCCACTCTCTCGGGTGGGGGGAAGACTTCGGTTTTTCTCCGAAGTCTGGAAGGCCAGAATTTCTGACTCGTGGGTTCGGTCCGTGGTAGCCACGGGATACAAACTAGAGTTTCGAGAAATCCCCCCTCCTCATTTTCAGGGGTCAAGTCTTCCAAGCGACCCATTAAAAAGGGCCTCTCTCGTAAAGGCGTTGGATCGCCTATTGCTCCAAGGAGTAATTGTAGAAGTACCAACCCAAGAATGGGGTCGGGGATTCTACTCCAACCTTTTGGTTATACCAAAACCCAATGGCGACGTCAGGCCTATATTAGACCTCAAACGCCTAAATCGCTTTCTAAAGATTCAGACCTTCGTATGGACTCCATACGTTCAGATACCCAGCACACCACAAGTTTCTTCGTTTTACGATAAATCAAAGTCATTTCCAGTTCGTAGCCCTCCCTTTCGGGTTGGCAACAGCTCCGCGGGTATTCACAAAGGTGTTAGCCCCGGTGCTAGCCGTCCTAAGGACAGAAGACATCTTGGTCCTGGCGTACCTGGACGATCTCCTGGTTATCGACAGATCAGCTTCCAACCTCAATCATGCAGTAGTCCGCACAGTGCGGCATCTAGAAGAATTCGGGTGGATTGTGAACCAAGAAAAATCAAGGTTACAACCCACAAGGCAGTTGGAATATCTAGGCTTTCGGTTAGATACAGAATGCCAGAGGGTATTTTTACCTCAAGGGAAGATCAGGTCGTTGATTCAAACGATTCAAATAGTCTTAGGCAAAAAGAAGCCGACTATTCGCCTATGCATGCGACTGCTGGGAAAGATGGTGGCCGCCTTTGAAGCAGCGCCCTATGCCCAGATCCATACCAGAGTTCTTCAGGCAGCTATTCTCTCTGCTTGGAACAAGTCCATACAGGCATTAGACCGTCCATTAGTTCTTTCCCCAGGGGTCAAGCGCAGCCTGTACTGGTGGCTGATCCCTCAAAAATTGTCAAAAGGGAAAACCTTTTGCCCCATCACGTGGGAAATAGTAACCACAGATGCCAGCCTAACAGGTTGGGGGGCAATCTTAGGAAAACGGACCCAGCAGGGACAGTAGTCAGAGGCAGAAAGTCTGCTTCCCATCAATGTCCTAGAGATCAGAGCTGCTCGGTTGGCCCTGGTCGCCTGGACTCTCCCCCTGCAGGGTCTGCCAGTAAGGATACAGTCCGACAATGCCACGGCGGTGGCATACATAAACCACCAGGGGGGCACAAGGAGCCTAGCGGCTCAAAGGGAAGTAAACCTGATTTTCTCATGGGCCGAAGCCCATGTACCCTGCATCTCAGCAGTGTTCATCCCAGGGATAGACAATTCTCAAGCAGATTTTTTGAGTCGTCAACAGTTACTCCCGGGAGAGTGGTCTCTTCACCCCCAGGTATTCCAAGAGATTTGCCAAAGATTCGGAGTTCCCGATGTGGACATCATGGCAACAAGATTCAACAAGAAATTGGACAAATTCGTATCCCGAGCCAGGGACCCCTCGGCCTACGGGACCGATGCGTTGGTTTGCCCCTGGCACCAGTTTTCTCTCCTGTATGCGTTCCCTCCACTACAGATGATTCCCCGCCTTCTACGAAGGATCAGGGTGGAGCGCAGGCCGGTGATCCTGGTGGCCCCAGCCTGGCCCAGAAGGGCTTGGTACGCACTCATCGTGAGGATGTCAGTAGGGGCACCGTGGCCACTCCCCCTGCGCCCAGATCTGCTGTCTCAGGGCCCGATCTACCACCCTGCTTCACAGCAGCTAAATTTGATGGCTTGGCGGCTGAATCCCTAATTCTTAAGGGCAGAGGCCTCTCAGCCCAAGTCATATCTACGTTAATTCAGGCTAGAAAGCCAGTCTCTAGAAATATCTATTACAGAGTCTGGAGGACCTATGTGGAGTGGTGCGAGTCTCAAGGAGGGCATCCTCGCAAGTTTTTTATTGACAGGATCTTGCGATTCCTCCAGGTTGGCGTTGACAAGGGGTTGGCTCTTAGTACTCTAAAGGGGCAGGTGTCTGCCTTATCGATATGGTTTCAAAGGCCTTTGGCCACGCATTCGCTTGTGAAAACCTTTTTGCAGGGGGTCTTGCATGTGAATCCCCCTATTAGAGCTCCCCTCTGCCCCTGGAATTTAAATCTGGTCTTGTCAGCTTTACAAAAGCAGCCGTTTGAACCTCTGACAGAAATCCCTCTTGTGCTGCTAACCCGAAAGTTGGTTTTCTTGGTGGCTATGGCTTCGGCCAGAAGGGTCTCCGAGCTGGCAGCCTTGTCTTGCAGGGAACCGTACCTGATTCTGCATAAGGACAGAGTGGTTCTGCGGCCTCAGCCTTCTTTCCTTCCTAAGGTCATATCCAGTTTTCACTTGAATCAGGACCTAGTCCTACCATCCTTCTTTCCTACTCCCCAGTCCAGAGAGGAAAGATTGCTTCATACTTTGGACGTGGTCCGAGCCATGAGGGTTTATCTCAAGGCTACAGAAAAGATTCGGAAAACAGATGTGCTTTTCGTTCTCCCGGATGGCCCCAAGAAGGGTCAGCCGGCTGCCAAGTCTTCCTTGGCTAGGTGGATTAAGCAGCTGATTTTTCAGGCCTATGGTCTGAAGCGCGTTCCACCTCCCTTATCAGTTAAGGCCCATTCTACGAGGGCCATGAGTGCCTCTTGGGCGGCACACCATCAGATCTCTATGGCACAGGTTTGCAAAGCGGCAACCTGGTCTTCCGTACATACGTTTACTAAATTTTATAAGTTGGACGTCACAAAAGCTACGGACGCAGCATTTGGGCAGGCGGTCCTACGGGCAGCAGTATAGAATCCTCTGGCCCGGTTCACGCCCCTTTTTTTCTGTTGGTGGAGCTATTTTTTACCTCCTGATATATTTTCTGTTTGGCTAATTTTGGCCTTATGGTCTCCCTCCCTTCATGGAGCATTGCTTTGGGACATCCCATATGTAATGGCTATGCGCTCTGTGTCCCGTGATGTACGATAAAGAAAAAAGGATTTTTAATAACAGCTTACCTGTAAAATCCTTTTCTTGAAGTACATCACGGGACACAGAGATCCCACCCCTCTTTTGGGGAACATTGTGTAACCTCGGAGAAATTGCTTGCTACAAAACTAAAGCACTCTCAGTGGGAGGGGGTTATATAGGGAGGAACTTCCTGTAAAGTTGATTACACCAGTGTCCACACCTGAAGGTACCCATATAACCCATATGTAATGGCTATGCGCTCTGTGTCCCGTGATGTACTTCAAGAAAAGGATTTTACAGGTAAGCTGTTATTAAAAATCCTTTTTTCCCCTAGTGAGTCCACCCCCCCATACAGTTAGAACACACCCAGGAACATACTTAACCCCTTCCTCGCCCCCTAGTGTTAACCCCTTCACTGCCAATGGCATTTTTATAGTAATCCAATGCTTTTTTATAGCACTGATCGCTATAAAAATGACAATGGTCCCAAAAATGTGTCAAAAGTGTCCGAAGTGTCCGCCATAATGTCGCAGTACTGAAAAAAAGGCTGATCGCTGCCATTACTAGTAAAAAAAAAAAAAACATTAATATAAATGCCATAAAACTACCCCCTATTTTGTAAACGCTATAACTTTTGTGCAAACCAATCAATAAACGCGTATTGCGATTTTTTTTTACAAAAAATATGTAAAAGAATTACGTATCGGCCTAAACTGAGGAAAAAAAATGTTTTTTATATATTTTTTGGGGATATTTATTATAGCAAAAAGTAAAAAATATTGCATTTTTTTCAAAATAGTCGCTCTATTTTCGTTTATCGCGCAAAAAAATAAAAACCGCAGAGATGATCAAATACCATCAAAATAAAGCTCTATTTGTGGGAAAAAAAGGACAATTTTGTTTGGGAGCCACGTCGCACGACCGCGTATTTGATCACCTTTGCGATTTTTATTTTTTTGTGCTATAAACAAAAACAGAGTGACAATTTTGAAAAAAAAAATATTTTTAACTTTTTGCTAAAATAAATATCCCCCAAAAATAAATATAACATTTATTTTTTTCCTCAGTTTAGGTTGATAAGTATTCTTCGAATTTTTTTACGTAAAAAAATCGCAATAAGTGTTTATTGATTGGTTTGCGCAAAAGTTATAGCGTCTACAAAATAGGGGATCGTTTTATGGCATTTTTATTAATATATATATTTTTTTTACTAGTAATGGCGGCGATCAGCGATTTTCATCGGTACTGCAACCTTATGGCGGACACTTCGGACACTTTTGACACATTTTTGGGACCATTGGCATTTTTATAGCGATCAGTGCTATAAGAATGCATTGGTTACTGTAAAAATGTCACTGGCAGGGAAGGGGTTAATTCTAAGGGGCGAGGAAGGGGTTAATTATGTTCCCTAGGTGTGTTCTAACTAAAGGGGGGTGGGACTGACTAGGGGAAATGACAGATCGCTGTTCATACATTGAGCGATCGCGGTTGCCCGGCGGTGATCGCGCCTGCCAGGCACGCGTGCGGCACCTAGTGGCTGAAACGCAAAATAACGGAATATTATGTGATTTTGCGCAGCCGAGCTGACCTGCCGCCGTAAAACTGTGGTGGCTGGTCGGCAAGCGGTTAATGAATGGAAAGAATCAACATAATAAAAATGGACATACTACCAAAATGATTATATATTTTTCATATATAATAATTTTTCAAACCATTCCCTTAGCTATTCCATAAAAACTAAACATTGAATTAAGAAAAGCAATAGGAAGTTTTATATGGGCCCACACAACACCACAAATTAGAAGAGAAATTTTAACTAGAACTAAAAAAATGGTGGGTTAGCATTACCAGATTTTTCAAAATATCTACAAGCTGCTTCCCTGATTAGGATTATAGACTAGTACCACCATAGGGAGGATAAACAATGGGTTAAACTAGAGGAAGATATAACAGGAATCCAATTTAAAGCCCTCCCCTGGATAAAACCTCATTTAACCCCCTTAGCGGTATCACCGAGTGTGACTCGGGGTGGATTTTCAATGTTAAAATCGGTAACCCTGAGTCACGCTCGGGGTGAATGTGCAGAGTTTGCAGCGCGTGCTGGCTTACCTTTTTCCAGGCAGGGTACTGTACTTACCTTGTCCCTGGATCCAGCGATGCATCCGCGCTGTGTGAGCGAGTGGCGTCCTCCATTCGATTCACACAGTGCCCGCGCGCCGCCGATCTCCGTTCCCTGCGACGTTATGATGCACGGGGGCGGAGACCGGCAGCAAATTCAAAAATGTAAACAAACACATTACATACAGTATACTGTAATCTTATAGATTACAGTACTGTATGTAAAAAATACACACCCCCCTTGTCCCTAGTAGTCTGCCCTGTGTCCTACATGTTATTTTATATAATAAAAACATTTTTTTTGTGCCTGCAAACTGTAGATTGTCCATAGCAACCAAAAGTGTCCCTTTATTTCAAAAATGATTTTAGAGCAGCTAGAAAACAGCGATAATAAATTATAATCACTTGCAGAATTGAGCGATAGCGATTTGTGGGGAAATCCGTCATAAAAAAATAAAAGTAATGCCAGAGACAATTCTGCAACTGAGCAAATTTCAGTGATTTGGAGTTGATTACATTATTGAATAATTTTTATTATAATTACATTATCATTTGTGATAATTATTTATAGTTATTTATTATATTATAATTTTATGATTTTGTGTTTCAAAATTTATCATACCCGGGATGTCTACTAGACTCGTGTTTGGACAGATTTAAGTGAGTTCTTTTGGTACGTAATTCCAGACAGAATCATACCGCCAGGGAGGTTAAGACCTGGAAACAAAAAATTAACAATCTTTACAATAGCTAAATTAAAAATATGGGATGCAGAATTAAAAAATGGGAACCTATCCATTATGATCGGACCTATGACTCCCTTGTTCTCCAACCCAGAATTTCCACCAGCCTTAGCAACCATAAAATACTTAAAATGGAACATACTGTAGAACGCAAGGGTGGCCCAGTGGAAGGGAATGTGCCAAAATTACAAGCCTTGGTATTAGAACATAAACATAAATGGCTACAATACCAACAATTAAACACATATATTGCAACAAACATGGAATTATCTTTAATAAATAGATCAAAACCTAAATTTGAGGAAATATTAAAAGAGGAGCAAAAGCCAATCTATCTGAGGCCGCGTACACACGGAGGGACATGTCCGCTCAAACATGTCCAACGGACCATTTGCAGCGGACATGTCTCCTCCGGATTTTGGTCCGATGGCATGTACACACCATCGGACGAAAATCCCCTCGATCTGAGGACGCGGTGACGTGGCGGTGACGTTGACGCCGCCACGTCACCAAACCCAGAAATAAAATGCTTCCGCGCATGCGTCAAATCCATTCGACGCATGCGCGGACAGTTAGTGTACTAACCAGCGGACAGATCCGACGGACAGGTTTGTAGTGGACAAATTTCAAAGCATGCTTTGAAATGTGTCCGATGGACAAACCTGTCTGCTCGCCCGTACACACCATCGGATTTGTCTGCTGAAACGGTCCGTCGGACCGGTTTCAGCAGATAAATTCGATCGTGTGTACGCGGCCTAAGATATATGACCTACTACTTCCCTCAGGACCCTTCAGAGAGATAACAGGAATGAAAAAATGGGAAAAATAAATAGGGAGATCAATATCGGAGATAGAAGGGGGAAAATATTTGAAATAATTCATAAAACATCAATTTTTTTAGCGAATAAATATCAAGAAAGAAATTACAAAATAGAAATAAGATGGTATTGGAGCCCAGTATCGCTAAATAAAATAAATAGTGGACAAAAAGATCTATGTTGGAGATGTAAGGTTGAAAGGGGGACTATGGAACACATTTGGTATGAGTATCAAATGGTAAGAGAACTATGGAAAAAATCCATGAGATATATCAAAAAATGTCGGGTATAGAAAGGAACCTAAATATAGATATCTCATTACTATCGATGATACCTGAATCAATAAAAAGTATTAACTTCCCTGGCGGTATGATTCTTTCAGATTTTAGGTGCTGAAAGCGGTACCATTATTTGCAAGGAAATTTGGCGTTTTATACTGTAGGCCTGTAATTCTTAGGAATAACTCACTTAAATCTGACCAAACAAGAGTCTAATTGGCATCCCGGGTATGACATTTTTTTTAAAACAAAATTATAAATTATAATATAATAAATAATTATAAATAATTATAACAAATAATAATATAATTATAATAAAAAATATTCAATAATGTAATCAACTCAAAATCACTGAAATTTGCTTAGTTGCAGAATTGTCGCTGTCATTATTTTCTTTTTTATAATGAATTTCCCCACAAATCGCTATCGCTCAATTCTGCAAGTGATTCTAATTTATTATTGCTGTTTTATAGCTGCTCTAAAACCATTTTTGACATAAAGGGACACTTTTGGTTGCTATGGACAATCTACAGTTTGCAGGCAGAAAGAACAGTTTTTATTATGTAAGTGAACATGTAGGGCACTGGGCAGACCACTAGGGACAAGGGGTGTGTGTATTTTTTACATACATTACTGTAATCTATAAGATTACAGTATACTGTATGTAATGTTTTGTTTTCCTTTTTGAATATGGCGCCGTACTCCGCCCCCATGCGTCGTAACGTCGCAGGGAACGGAGCTCGGCGGCACACTGTGTGAATAGAGCGAGCACCCGCTCGCTCACACAGCGTGGATGCATCGCTGGATCCAGGAACAAGGTAAGTAAACCTTGCCTGTGGATTCTGCAAGGCGAGCCCGAGTCTGACTCGGGGTTATCGATCGCAGCACAAAAATGTAACCCCCGAGTCAGACTCGGGAATACCGCCAGGGGGATTAAGAAACATATTTTCCATCATATGATATCAGCAGCCAAAACAATACTAGCTCGTAAATGGAGAGAAAATAAAAGTCCAAATATAGGAGAATGGATATGTAAAATGAACGAAATACAATATATGGAAAGACAGATAAGGGAAGAAGGATACATAAATAGTCAAATGCCAGAACTATGGCAGAAATGGGATGAATTTCGGTCTCAAAAAGATTAAAAGATTATTTATAAATGGAAAGTAAAGGAAAATATGAAGGGGAAAAGTAAATGGAATATAAAATAAGTACAGGGAAGGGGAGAGAACAATTTCTTTTTTCTTTTTGTGTTTTTTCTTTTTTGTGTGAGTAAGGATGAATGACTATGGAAGACAGTAGAATATATGTAGGTATATGTTGTAGTAAATGGTGTTTTTAAAGATAATGTGAATGTTGAATAATGAGTAGAAATTGATAATTAATGAAAATGTTTTGTATGTAAGAAAAAGTTAATAAAAAAAAATTGAGAAAAAAAAATTACCACATCATAAAACTTCAAGACAAATAAAAAAAAATAAACACCAAAAATTTGAGAAGAAAGCAATAAGGGGCTTTATCACATTAGGAGCTAGCAATCAGCAGCACAACTTCCTAACTGACCCTAAGCTCTCTTTACAAATTTGGCAGTTTTCCCCTACAACAATTTCCAATAAAATTACACAATAGCTCATTTGTACACCCCCTTTCCCTTTTATAGTGAGAGCTTGGCATATCCAAAACCGCTTATTGGTTCTATTAAAGGGGTTGTAAAGGTTTGTTTTTTATTTTCTAAATATGTTCCTTTAAGCTCATGCATTGTGGGTTCACTTACCTTTTCCTTTCATTTCCCTTCGAGATGTCTTTTTTCTTTGTTTTCTTTGTCTCAATTTCTCACTTCCTGTTCCTCCTCAGTAAGGTGTTCAGTAAGCTGTTCTAAATTACTTTCCACCGCTCGGATGATGGTGGAAAGCTTACTGAGGAGAAACAGGAAGTGAGAATTTCAAACAAAGAAAAAAAACATTTAGAAGGGAAATCACAGGAAAAGGTAAGTGAACCAACAATGCATGAGCTTAAAGGAACTGATTTAGAAAATAAAAGACGAACCTTTACAACCCCTTTAAGCCTGCTAGCCTTAGTTCAACCTCTTGGCGCTGAGTGCACGCAAATATGCTTGCCACCAGGAGCTTTCCGATCATGTGCCCCACCTCCCAGCATTCTGAACCCCTCAAAGGGCTGGCAGGTGCCGGTGTAGTGTCACATTCCGCTCCCTATCACAGAATTATTCGGAAGTGACGTTTTGTCGCCGCCATCTTGCTGCACCCCACACTCCTGCACAGTAATGATAGAGTGTGAAGGGGGCAAGCGGACATCTTATTACACCCACCGGAGTTTTAGATTTCACAGTTATTTATAACCCAAAACTGAGTTTATATGCTTAAATACAGTATTTAGAAATCCGACGGACTGTTTAAATGTTAAATTTTAAAAGCAGCAGCAAACCTGCTGACCTTACATGGTTGCTAATGTGACAGAACACCTCTGATTTTCACATTTAACATGTAAACAGTCTGTCGGATTTAAAAACACTGTATTTAAGAACATAATCTTTGTTTTGTTGAAAATAACTGTGAAATCTAAAACTCCGATGGGTGTAACAAGATGTCCACCTGCCCCCTTCACACGCTATCATTACTGTGCAATGGTGTGGGGTGTAGCAAAATGGCGGTGACGGAACATCACTTCCGTAGCATTCTGTGATGGGGAGCAGAATGTGACAACACCGGCTCCAAAGGAGTTAAAGGTCATATAGTATGTTTTTTTTCCACACATATATGCACAAAAATGTTTCTAGGTTTGCGAATCTCAAACCTGCAGGATTCACCTTGACCTTTTGGTAGCAGCAAACCCAAACCTTATTCCTTCCAGTCAATGAGCGTAGGTGTGTAGGTGTGGCCAACTGCTGAGTGCCAAACTTGACAATCAGCAGTGAAAGCCCTGCTAGGCAAGCCCATGCCATGCCCAGTACATACCACTGTTGAGCTTGTGGGCACAGCTGCTGCAAAGGTGACAATACACCACTGAAGTCTCTAAACCAGGCAGATAAACGTGTCATTACGTAACTGAGAAGAATTATTTTTTAAATCACAGAGGACAACCTTTCTGACATTGGGTAGCTGCAGATCAGATGTCATTTTAAACATCTCCCTTGGTTGTACCTGTTTCTTTGCTGTGTGTGTGCAAAGCACTGATTCACTTTAATCGGTGAACGAAGTGAAACCAATAAAACATCTGAGAGGAAACTCGTCTTCATTGGCACAGTATAATATGATAGGAAAGAATTCCCTATTTAATTATATGTTGCTAACCACGAATATTTGGAGCAAACAGTTACAAATACATGACATATGTGTAGAAGGTGATTATGAAACTGAAACATGGTAACTTATTTATAGTCCTTTGCTATTCATTCAACTGTAATTTTTTAAAACAAATACTTCCTTGATTCAGCTTATTATAGCTTTGTGGCCTGTCAAGTATGTTATAATTAATAAGTCATGTCATGGACATGAAAGACATTTTTAGGTCAGTAGGCTATTCTTCCTTAATGAATAGTACAGAGATACTTACCGATACCAATAATAATAAATACTACACTATACACAGAGCTGTAGGTGTTTCCCCCACATGGGAAACAGTCAACTGACTAGAGGGGACAGTTTACTGAATAAAGCCTATTTTTTTACATACTGTATTTATTGGCGTATAACGCTCACTTTTTTATCCAGAAAATAGAGGGTAAACTGTGCCTGCATGTTATACGCAGGGGGCCGTGTAAAGTTTTTTTCCTGAAATTTCCCTCTTAAAGTTAGGGTGCGTGTTATACACCTGTGCGTGTTATGTGCCGATAAATACGGTATATATTTAGGAGTTGATTTACTAAAGGCAAATAAACTGCAAATGCAGTTGCACTTATTTTCCCCAAAACTCAGTAGACATGGTAAAACTCTGCTGTTTTCTATCATCCAATCCTGTGCTAGCAAAAATGCTGTGATTTTAATTTTTCTTGCACCTAATTGGGTATTCTTTACACTGAGTGAAGCTTTACCACATTATATTTACTAAGGAAAATGAGTGCAACTGCACTAGCAAAGTGCACAGCCTCCTTTCCTTTATGAACATCCAACCTTTGGGGAAACACCTGAGGCTATTTTTATAGTGTAGTATTTATTAACCACTAGCCAACCAGCCGCCGCAGTTTTACGGCGGCAGGTCGGCTGCATGAAATCACGTAATATAACATCATTTCACATTTCAGACACTAGGGGAGCGCCCCTGGTGCCGACACGCACGCCCTGTCATTTCCCCTAGTCAGTCCCACCCCCCTTCAGTTAGAAGACACATATGGAACATAATTAACCCCTTCCTCGCCCCCTGGTGTTAACCCCTTCCCTGACAGTGACATTTTTACAGTAATCAATCCATTTTTATAGCACTGATCGCTATAAAAATGCCAATGGTCCCAAAAATGTGTCAAAAGTGTCCGAAGTGTCCGCCATAAGGTCGCAGTACCGATAAAAATCGCAGATCACTGCCATTACTAGTAAAAAAAAAATATATTAATAAAAATGCCATAAAACTATCCCCTATTTTGTAGACGCTATAATTTTTTTGCAAACCAATCAATAAGTGCTTATTAGTGTTGAGCAGAATATGCCATATTCGATTTCGCGATATATCTCGAATATATAGTCGAATATTCGAGATATATTCGCTAAATACGAATATTCGTGATATTTTTTGGAAATGAAATGATTGTGAATTTTCGCTATTGCGAATTTTCGCTATTGCGAATGCGAATTGCGAATGCGAAATTTCGAGAAATGCGGAATGGAGCACTCTGATTGGCTCAGAATATTCGTGATATTTTATAATACAAAATAATTGCGAATATTCGAGAAATGCGGAATGGAGCACTCTGATTGGCTCAAAATATTCGTGATATATTACAATACAAAATAATTGCGAATATTCGGCAAATGCGGAAGAAGCACTCTGATTGGCTCAGAATATTCTTGATATATTACAATACAAAATAATTGCGAATATTCGAGAAATGCGGAATGGAGCACTCTGATTGGCTCAGAATATTCTTGATATTTTATCGTAATTTCGCAAAAATGCGAATGAGAAATTTATTGCGGAATTTCGACAGTAACACTCTGAAATCGAATATATGTGTTATTTTAGCTAAAAACAATATTGCAAATTTCTCGAAAATAATCGCGCGATATCGCTATTGCCGAATGTGAAGAAAATAGACTTTATTCTGGATTTTCTCAGACTCTGTTTGTCTTGTAAGAACCCCTGGACCGATCTGGGTGAAATTTGGATATGTTGGTCCCCCAGATCGGGGCTATCAGGAGATATGTAATGGCAGGTAGACCTTGTGTGGAAGAGGGGTGTTCTAACGTTGGGAAAATTAGGGTGCTCTCTACCTGGAGATAATTGGTTTATTCCTTAAACTGATCTCAATATCTCAATGTGTCATGTAAATGATCTTTAGTCTGTCTTTCAAGAAGTGTTCATTGTGTGAAGTTCTATTGTTTAGCAGGTGAGAAGTTCTAAAACACCTTGTCTGGGCAAAGGACCAGTAATTACCTCATGTGGATTCTACCGGAGACAGCCGTCTGTGTCCTACAATAGGTCTCTTGAAAGGGGTCTCGTTAGTAACACCCTTGTATGATGATGTGGGAGGAGGATGTAATTGTATATCTGATTACATCAAGTATTTCTTTTGCTGTATATAAGTAACCTGTCTCTCAATAAAGTCATTCTATATCTGGACACCCTTCATGAAGTCTTGGCTCATGCTTGGGGATGGGGAACACTCTAACCATTTGGAAGAATCATCTTGGGAGATGGAAAGAAGGCCGCAGTACCCTAACCACTGCAGGTCTTAACAATTGGTGGCAAGCAGCGGGATTGAATGAGACGCATAAAGACAACAAGTGAATGGCCCAGCATTACGAGAGACTAAAGAGGTCTACGCTAAAGGATCTGCTGGAAGCCCGAGGCCAGGTGACAAGCAACAAAAAGAAAGCTACCCTCATAGCAGAACTAATGGAGGGCGACCAAACCAGCAGCATGGCGAATGTCAGCCAGGAGGAAGCAGAGTTCCAACAGAAGGTGATGTGGAGGCTAAACCTATATGGGCCAAATCCCACACCAGAGATGGTGACGCAAGTCCTGGAGCAGGTGAGCGCAGAACGCAGGGCACAACAGGCAAGCGTAAACCAAGGAGACACCGCTTCCTCAGCCGGATCTATAAATGGAGGGCAGCGGAGAAAGATTAACTATGCTGCGTTTAAAAGTTTTTCGGATGGAGAAATGGAAATTGACGCATACCTACAAAACTTTGAGCGTCAATGTGCTTTGGAGGGTCTGGAATCAGAGCAATGGGCCGCTATTCTAAGCAGCAAACTCACAGGCCGAGCAGCAGAGGCATACCGAGCAGTTCCTGACACAGCCATACACGACTACGCCAGTGTAAAGGCCCTTCTGCTAGCCAGGTATGCCGTGACCCCAGAGACTTACTGGAAAAAGTTTCGGGCATTACGTAAAGGGGGCCGAGACTCCTACACCGAATGGGCTTTTAGGATGCATCGGGCGGCCCAAAACTGGATTCAAGGCTGCCAAGCCGCGACGCTAGAGGAGGTGCTACAACTCTTCTTGCTAGAACAATTTTTTGACCACACACCTGCAGACACCAAGGACTGGGTCAGGGACAGGAAGCCGGCCACAATCGAGGAAGCGGCCAAGCTGGCAGACGAGCATCACGAGGGAAGAAGAGGAGAGACTAGTGGAAACCGCCCCCTGGTAAGGTCCAGCACCCCAACGCCTAGTCCTGTGACCTACCACCAACCGATCGCAGGACCACCCACTACACCACCTAATTTTAACCAGAAACCGCCATTGGTATGTCACCAATGCAATCGGCCAGGGCACTACAAGATACATTGCCCTCAGCGGAGCAGAGGCAATTGGGAGCGGCCACCACCACCAAGGACAGCCGCCCATCACTATCAGCATGAACCGCTGGAAGACCACAGCCCTGAAGCTGAGCAATGGACCGTACTACATGAGGTGAACCTAGCACAAACCGAGGGGGACAACCGGGTGCACCACAGACAATGGGTCACAGTAGATGGAAAGGAGGCTGAGGCACTACGAGACTCTGGGGCCACCCTCACTCTGGTGCAACCTCACACCGTATCTGCGGAGGCGCGCACCAACAGGACTGTTGCAGTAAGAGTGGCAGGAGGCGCCATACACAAACTACCCACAGCCCAAGTGCAGCTAAATTGGGGCACCGGAGCCAAGCAGATGGAAGTAGGCATTATGTCGGGCCTACCTGCGGAAGTATTGTTGGGGAACGATTTGGGGTGCCTAACTTCACAGCTGCTTACCCCAGATCCCGCTGGAACCTGCCCTGTGACTACCAGGACGCAAGCACGCCAAGCTGGACAGATGCACTCTGAGGAACCACAGGTAGGAACCGAAAACCCTGTAGTATGCCCTGACCCTATCCCCTTCTGGGGCACTCCACAAGACTTTGGCCAAGCCCAGCAGTCAGATCCCACCATAGCAGGTTACAGGAAGGCCGTAGGTACCCCTAAGGAAGGTAATGCTCAAGAGAACTTCCACTGGGACAAGGGACTGCTATATAGGGTCACAGGGGGAGTGGGAAGTGGGGCAGCCCAAGTTATAAAAAGACAACTAGTTGTACCCCGCAAATACAGGGCAGAGCTTCTAAAGCTCAGCCATGATATCCCGCTAGCCGGACATCTGGGTATCAAGAAAACTAAGGATCGCCTTACCCAGACGTTCTTCTGGCCAGGGATATCAAAAGACTTGCAGACGTACTGCAGGACATGTGACACGTGTCAAAGGATTGGGAAACGGGGGGACCACCTCAAGGCCAAGTTACGGTCCCTACCTATAATAGAAGAACCATTCTCCAGAGTGGCAGTAGACCTGATAGGGCCCCTCAACAAACCCAGCACCTCCGGAAGGCGCTACATCCTCACGGTGGTGGACTATGCCACCAGGTACCCTGAGGCGGTGGCGCTCCCCAACATTGAGGCGGAGACAGTAGCAGAAGCTCTAGTCAGGATCTTTTCTTGAGTAGGTTTCCCCAGGGAAATACTCTCAGATCAGGCAACCCAGTTCACGGCAACTGTCACTCAACAGAGCTGCGGGGTGAAACCGTTATTTAGCTTCCCCTACCACCCCCAGACCAACAGCCTTTGTGAACGATTCAATGGCACGCTTAAGCAGATGCTCACAGCGTTCACAGAGTCCTGTGGTCAATGGGAGAAACTTCTACCCCATCTCCTGTTTGCCTACCGGGAAGTGCCCCAGGCATCGACCGGGTTCTCCCCCTTCGAACTCCTATACGGGAAAAAAGTCCGGGGACCCCTGGACCTCATACGGGAGCACTGGGAGGGCAACACAGGAGAGGAAGGGATCCCGGTTTTGCCGTACGTGCTGGAGTTCCGGGACCGCCTGCGGACACTGACCGAATCAGTTCGGGAGAGCCTACAGGCAGCCCAGAAACGACAGAAACAATGGTATGACCGGAGAGCACGAGATAGGAACCTGGAAGTAGGGCAAAAAGTATTAGCCCTCGGACCATCCAAAAAGGACAAGCTACAGGCAGCGTGGCAGGGGCTATTCAAAGTGGTGGAACGGATTAGCGACACCACCTATATTGTGGCCAAATGTTCGGATGAAAGGAGCAGACAAGCCTTTCATGTGAACATGTTGAAACCGTACTTCGAGCGCTCTGAGGACGTGGCCACTATCTGTGCCCCGTCCACTGACGCTAGTGAAGGACTTCCCTTACCCGACCGGCTGGCAGCTAACCAAGGTAAACTAGAGCAAGTTGGCTTGGGAGAGAAACTAAATCTCACCCTGAAACCCGAGAATTGCCATGGGGGCATGGCAGAGGTTCAATACCTAGGGCCTAGAGTAGGGTCTGGGAAACAGGGCCCCGAACCCGCGAAAGTAGAGGCCATAGCCAATTGGCACCAGCCCCACACCAAGACGCAGGTATTGGTGTCCCTAGGCACCACCGGGTATTATAGAAAGTTCGTCCCGGAGTGTAGCACCCTAGCGAAATTCCTCACCGACCTGACCAAAAGGTCCCTACCCAAGCAGGTAGCCTGGTTCTCGGAATGTGCATTGGCGTTCCAGGGACTTAAGACGGCATGGAGCACCCGGTGGCATACCTCAGCGGCAAGTTATTACCTTGGAAGGTCAGCTATGCCACCATGGAAACAGAATGCCTGGCTCTAGTATGGGCCTTAAAGAAGCTCCAACTGTACCTTTATGGCCATGCCTTTACCCTACTCACTGACCACTACCCCCTCATCTGGCTCAACCGAGTCTCTGGAAACAATCCCCGGTTGCTGCGCTGGAGTCTAGCGTTGCTACCTTACAATTTCACACTGCAATACCGCCCGGGCAAGCAGAACGGCAATGCGGATGGACTTTCCCGCCAAACCGACTTGGAAGTATAATTTTGACCCGAACATCCCCTAGCCAACCCGGCAGGGTCTAGGTGGGTATGCCGACCCATGGAACTAAGGGGGAGTATTGTGAAGAAAATAGACTTTATTCTGGATTTTCTCAGACTCTGTTTGTCTTGTAAGAACCCCTGGACCGATCTGGGTGAAATTTGGATATGTTGGTCCCCCAGATCGGGGCTATCAGGAGATATGTAATGGCAGGTAGACCTTGTGTGGAAGAGGGGTGTTCTAACGTTGGGAAAATTAGGGTGCTCTCTACCTGGGGGTCAGACTGCAGTTCATGGAGCTGAAACTGCTGTGTTCTGGTCACAAGCACAGCAACCCCCCGGGAGTTAGAGGCATATGGGGCCTGGTAAACCCACCCCAACCAAGCTTTCTTCAGACATAGCTGCTTTTGACCCACAAGGTGCGTCTCCACCAGTATGGAGATATCGGCACGTTGAGACTTCAGGTGGGAGAGGACAGCCGTCCGCTTGGCCCGATCGCCCAACCCGCGCACATTCCAGGTCACTATCTTAAGGGAAGCCATGAATAGGGATATTGGTTTAGACAGCGGCATAGCCAACCCCCCCACCACGTCAGGGTAACCCACCGTGCGATGCGTGTCAGCACGCCCCTCCCGCCAGGGCAGGCACGAGCTGCACCGGCGCGAGGACCGCACCCAGCAGACAGGGAGTGTAGGGGAGGCATGAAGGGAGTCGCGCGACCCCCGGGGGACCGGGCGGAACCCGGCACGAGGGGGCGAGAGACCCAGGCACCGCGAGGGGGCCCACACATCCCAAGTTGTAACACAAGCAGACACATAATCACTTTAGCACTGTACAGAGACATTGATATGGATAATAAAGGGAAAAACTCAATAAAAACATAACAGACAACAGAAACAAAACTTCCTGCATGAGCACTGGACCGGCGTAGCAGGCATAACTCCCCGACCCCCATCGAGGGCATGAGGGCAGGGGCCGGCCAGGGAAACTGAAACGTAGTGATGGCAGTCAGTGGCGGTGACACAGCCCAGAGTTCGTGGCTGCCAGCACGGATTGAAGGGCGACAAAACTGGAGAGCACACGCCGGTGCAGGGGGGGTATCCAGACCATTGGGATACAAGTGCGAGCGAGCCGCCCGAGGGTGACAGTAGGGAAACAGTATCTTGGGGGGCTAGAGGAAGAAAGGGGGGCCCCCCCCCATTATTTATATACAGGCAGAACAGACAGGGACGGCAGTGAGAAAGAGGGGGCCCCGGGAACAGCACAACCAACTTACAGTTAGAGGATCCAGGCGGCAGAGAAGGAGCAGGTAAAATGGGAAAGCACGCAGAGGTTTCAGGATGGACAAACAGCCAGGTGGATCAGGAACCAGCGATCAGGCACGGGGCTGTCCGGCGCCACCGCGTCGCTCCAGCCAAGATAGAACAGCCTGGGGGGTCTCAAAAAAGTTCGCCTTACCGTCGCAAACCACGCGGAGCCTCGCGGGGAAGAGCATCGCGTAGGGTAGGTGGTGAACACGAAGCTGCCGCTTGGCGTCCGCAAAGCGCGCCCTCCGCTTTTGAACCTCAGAGGAGAAGTCGGGGAACACCGCGATCGTCGTGTTGCCGAGGGGAATATTACCCTTTTCACGGGTGAGTCTGAGGATGGCATCACGGTCCCGGTAATTGAGCAGCTTGGCGATGAAAGTCCTCGGAGGTGCGCCATCAGGTGGGGGCTTCGCGGCAAGACGATGGGCACGTTCCACGACAAAGGAGGATGAGAAGGCCTCTCTGCCAAAGGTTCTAATCAGCAGATTCTCCAGGTAGGTGGGGGGATCTGGGCCTTCCGACCTCTCAGGGAGCCCCACGAAGCGCAGATTGCACCTGCGCAAGCGGTTCTCCATCTCGTCTTGCTTGGAGAGAACCATCTGAAGCTGGTGCCGGAGTTGTTCCACCGAGACTTGGACCGGGTGCAGGCCATCCTCCACGTGTTCGAGCCGGCGCTCCGTCTCAGACACTCGCTCCCGCAGCTTCTGCATGTCGTGGCGGATGA
This sequence comes from Rana kukunoris, assembly GCA_029574335.1. Lineage (NCBI taxonomy): Eukaryota > Metazoa > Chordata > Amphibia > Anura > Ranidae > Rana > Rana kukunoris. The sequence continues at coordinate 41,005 of JAJQKJ010001324.1, read as the reverse complement.
GCGATATGTCGACCTTAACCTCCTCAATCCTGGAGGTAAGGGTGGTCTGACAGAGAGCGATGGCCTCGAGGACCCTGGCAGTATCCCCGGAGGGACGCTCCTCGCCCTCAGGGATCCCAGCGGCGCCATCTTCCTCTCCCTGGTCCCGATCTCCCCGGCGGCTTTTGTCAAGCTTTGCAAGGGCCTCAGACTTCTTTGTTGGTGACATAGTGCTCCTCAGCTGCAGGGGCAGAAGTAGGCAAGTCGGTAGCAAGCTCGTGGGTTCAATACCCCCAGGATTCAGAGAAAAGGATCAGCCTCGAGCGGAGCTCTCACCCTGCACGTCTTACTCCATGTAGCTCCAGACCACGCCCCTCTCGGCCCAAGGTCTCTAATCATACCAGCAATGCTTTTAGACGTCGATGGGGATCTCTAGGATGTGATCTGTTCTAAAAAAAAATTGAAAAAATACGAATATTCGAAATAGCGAATATTCACCGCGAAATTCGGAATATATCGCGAATACTCGAATATGCCATATTCGAGCCGAATATTCGCAATACGAATATTCGTGAGCAACACTAGTGCTTATTGCAATTTTTTTTTAACGAAAAATATGTAGAAGAATACGTATCGGTCTAAACTGAGGAAATTTTGTTTTTATATATTTTTGGGGGATATTTATTACAGCAAAAAGTAAAAAATAATATTTTTGTTTATAGCACAAAAAATAAAAACTGCAGAGGTAATCGAATACCACCAAAAGAAAGCTCTATTTGTGGGAAAAAAAGGACGCCAATTTTGTTTGGGAGCCACGTCGCATGACCACGCAATTGTCAGTTAAAGCGGCGCAGTGCCGAATCGCAAAAAGTGGCCTGATCATTGACCAGCAAAATGGTCTGGGGCTGAAGTGGTTAATATTGGTTTGGAGTCAGGGTGATTTCCCCTTTTTCTTCCTTTAATATCTGGTCCGCAGATTTGAATTGCTGTACTTGACTTGACATGATTGGGTTCTCAATGCAGGGCTGTTTATTGTCTTTCGCACGTATTGATATCAACCAGAGAGCAGACAAAAATGACATAAATTATATGTTTGTATGGCTTTTTTCTCAAAATGAACATTACTTCATGTTTAATTTCTGACACTTTTATAGTCAAGGACCTTTCTTCAGGACGCAAGTTTTTTGGGAAACAGTGATGTATTAGTTGAATCAGAAAAACAAGACCAACCCTGTATCATCCCTAATTCCGCGTACACACAACCATTTTTAATGGTCTAGAAAAAAACTAAGTTTTTTTCAACCCGATTATTGTTAAGCCGGCCTTGCCTACATCAAATCATGAAAAAAAAACCCTTAGGGCTGCTTTTGCTGATTTCGTGTTAGTTAAAGTTTGGTGAGAGGCGATTCACGCTTTTCAGTCTTCGTGCTTTTCAATCTGTAAAGCCCCATACACACGGTCGGACTTTTGGCCAACCAACTTCAAAATCTGCAACTTTTCAAATTTGTCCGATCATGTGTACGTTCCATCGGACCAACTTTTTCTGGTTTCATCCGACAAAAAGTTGGGTCTGCGAACAGACCAACTTTTCGGCAACAAAAGTCTGATGGTGCCTTGTGTGACCGTGTGTACAGCAATCCAACCAACTTTTGTACAAAGTGCAAATACGCATGCTCAGAACCAATGTTAAAATCAACCAACAATAGCAGAAGTTAACCAAAGGGTGGCGGTAAAGAGCAGAAAAGAGCAGAAAAAACACTTGATGATGGGAACGTTTTAGAAAAGTTTGCAGAAAAGTCAGACTGTGTGTATGCTATGGGTGTGACCAGACAAATCAATTAGGACAAAAATCCAAGGGAAATTTTGTTGGATGTCCGACCGTGTGTACGAGACCTTACAGTGTGACGAATGTACTATCTCCATTACAAACGCTAGTTTTACCAGAACGAGCGCTCCCGTCTCATAACTTGCTTCTGAGCATGTTCTAAATTTTTAATGGCCATTTTTTACGTTGTGAAAAATGCTCTGGAGCCCACAAACGATCGTTTTTAATGACATACAAAAAAAAATTTTTTTTACATCCCGAAAAACGGTTGTGTGTACGCGGCATAAGGCAAAAGGGTTGGTGACCAATTTGATTGCACCCTTCTAGGACTTTTGTCTACAGTAACTAAGATTTAGTGATGGGTAAATCTCCTGAAATTTTGATTAAAGTCAATAGGGGACCATTGTTGATGGTCACTTTGGCTGGCTAAAGCCTCGTACACACATGAGAATATGGGACAATTATCTTCCATTTTTTTGCATGCTAGTCTAATATCAAAAATGAAGTGGTTACTAAACTTACCAAAATTCTGGTATGACAGAATACAACTTCGTAAATAATGTATTAACCTGACATAGGACTGGGAGAAAGCAAATGCGCATTCATCTAAAGATCGCCATTTCCTGAATGTCTTATAGGACAATTTCATGGGTCAGATGGTAACCAACTAGACCTACTGATTACCAATAATACAGACCTGATCACGGATGTGGAAATACAGGGCAATTCAAGAAACAGCGATCACAGGTCAATTAGTTTCAGTATAATTCACACAAATAGGAAGCATAAAGGGAATACAAAGACACTGAATTTCAAAAGAGCCAACTTCCCTAAACTACGATCCTTGCTAGAAGGTACTAAATGGGATAAAATCTTGGGAACAAATAACACGTAGAAAAAATGGGTATGCCTTAGAAGCATTTTAAATAAGGGTATTAGCCAGTGCATCCTAATGGGACATACATTTAAAAGATCTAATAAAAGTCCTGGGTGGCCTTTTACTTCAATGTAAAAATGCATATAAAAGCAAAGGAGAAGGCCTTCAAAAAATACAAGGCTAAGGGATCATCATCAGCGTTTTGACTTTACAAAGAATGCCACTAGAAATGTAAGGCCACAACCGGGGGGGCTAAGATAGAACACAAAAGGCACGTGGTGGAGCAGAGTAAAAAAAATATTCTTTAAGTATATAATTAGTAAGAAAGGGGGGTCAGATCATATTGGTCCCATAAGGAATGATCGAGGAGTTAAATGTGTTCCCTGGTTAGTGTTTCTTACTGTATGGGAATAGGACTGACTGGGAGAGGAGACATATAGTTGTTCCTACTTACTAGGAACAAACAATATGTCTCCTCTCCCCTGACAGAACAGAACAAATACCTGTTCTAGCTCTCGTTCCCTCTAAAGTTTAATGTCTGAAAGCAAAGCAGTGGTCATCTTAGAGGGGTGTTTGGGGTCGTTATGTTGGAATTCTGCCTTGCGGCTCAGTCTCCGAAGGGAGGGTATCATGCTCTGCTTCAGTATGTTACAGTACATGTTGGCATTCATGTTCCCTCAATGAACTGTAGCTTTCCAGTGCCGGCAGCACTCATGCAGCCCCAGACCCTGACACTCCCACCATCGTGCTTGACTGTAGGCAAGACACACTTGTTTTTGTACTCCTCACCTGGTTGCCACCACATACACTTGACACCATCTGAACCATAAGTTTATCTTGGTCTCATTAGACCACAGGACATGGTTCAGGTCATCCATGTCCTTAGTTTGCTTGTCTTCAGCAAACTGTTTGTGGGCTTTCATGTGCATAATCTTTAGAAGAGGCTTCCTTCTGGGACAACAGCCACGCAGACCAATTTGATGCAGTGTGCAGCGTATGGTCTGAGCACTGACAGGCCGACCCCCCCACCCCCACCCCTTTAACCTCTGCAGCAATGCTGGCAGCACTCATACGTATATTTCCCAAAGACAACCTCTGGATATGACGACCATGGCGAGGCCTGTTCTGAGCACTGCCTGTCCTGTTTTAACCGTTGTATGGTCTTGGCCACCGTGCTGCAGCTCAGTTTCAGGGTTCAATCTTCTTATAGCCTAGGCCAGTGATAGCAAACCTTGGCACCCCAGATGTTTTAGAAATACACTTCCCATGATGCTCATGCACTCTGCAGTGTAGTTGTATAATATTATTTTTATTATCTTTATATTCATCACACAATACTACATAAATATAATATATCATCTTATATTAATTTGGTTACATTGTACATACTTACTTGTCTTCCTAACTTAGATTTGAGTCACCATAGTTTAAACCCATAAGAGGAAGAAAGTAAAAAAAAAAAAAGGGGGCAGAGGGGGGGGGGGACACGCTAGCCATAATATATTATATAAGTAGTACAAAAAATAAAAATAAAAAAAATATAAATAATATTGAATATTAAATATTCATGGCTACCCAATGTTAAGGTTACCTGTAGCCCAAATAGGGAATTCATCCGATTTTCGAAATTCAGACCATATAAACCATGTATTGAGAAACTGCTCCTCCCTTCCCATTTCCCGTGCCAGTAGGCCTTCCAATTCTTTAATACATTCTAGTTCCTTTACCCATTCCCCCAGGGAAGGTATTGTCTCTGTTTTCCAATATCGCGGGATAACTACTCTAGCTGCTGCAATGAAGTACCTGAACACCTCTTCTTTTACTTTCTTTAAAGGTCCCGGGATCATATTTAAAAGAGCTATTTTTGGGGAGGCATGAATTGGTGTTTCTCCTAATTTTTCATAGAGATCAAAGATTTGTTTCCAGAACATTCTTATCTGGGGACACTCCCACCAAATGTGTATCATATTCCCTTTTGACTTATTACAGCGCCAGCAGGTATCAGGTATTTCATGGTTGATTTGGTGCATGGTAGAGGGACACCTATACCATCTGCTCATCACTTTATATGATTTTTCTTGCATTCTTGTATCTGTTGGCGCCTTAAGGGTCAAAGTGAATCCTTTTTCCCAATGTGATATAGCTATATTCTCTTGAAGTTCTTTTTCCCATTTCTGTGTGTACGGAGGGAGATTTGATCGAGATGCTAGCAAAAGAATAGAATATAGTACAGAGATTGAGTGTGTTATTGGCTCTTCTTGCAGAAGCAAAGCTTCAAATGTGGTTGGATCAGCACAGATATCTTGCTTTGATGGAATTGATCTTATGTACCCTAGCGCTTGATGTCTCTGCAACCATTGTGTCGGGTTATGATTTGTCCTTGTTGATGTGAAATCTACCAATGGTACCGAGTCAGTCTGTAGAACTTGAACCATTCGTCTGTGTTCTTCTTTGTGCCAAGGCCCAAACGTAATTGAGTGTAGGGCTGGTAGAAAGTCTGGCGTTCCAAAAAAGGGGGTCATAGGGCTCTGTTGTTTCGATATTTTATAAATAGGTATCAGACGGTCCCATATGTACAGTGTTTGTCTAGTAAGATCTACCGGTATTGAATGACCTTTTCTAAGATTAAATGAGGTCCATGGAAGTGCTCGTAAGTCTATAGGACTCATATGCCCTTCCAATTGAACCCATAGCTTAGATTCAGAGTGATGAAACCAATCAATAATACGTGTAAGTATAGATGCCTTATGATATATAGAGACGTCTGGTATTCCCACTCCACCTCTATCTTTTGGAAGAGATAATGTAGCGTAATTAATTCTTGACTGACTTGAATTCCATATAAATTTAGAAAAGATCTGGTGGATTTTACGAAAAAATGTAGCTGGAATATGGATTGGGATTGTTTGGAACAAGTATATTAATCTAGGAAGTATATCCATCTTAAGAGTATTAATTCTACCAAACCATGAGAGTCTCTTGACTGCATAGGATGCTAGTATCTTTTGGATTTTATTAAGTAGCGGAAGATTTAATTAATTTAATGAATATAGTTGTGCCATTGAGACTGGAATACTAATCCCTAAGTACCGGATTGAGTCTGAGCAGGACCTGAACGAAAAATTCTTTGATATGCGCTTCATTTTTGTTCGTGGTATGGATATATTAAGGAGTTCTGATTTATTACAGTTAACCTTAAAGTTACTGACTTCGCCAAATCTCTGAAATTCCAGAAGTATAGCTGGAAGGGAAGTGTGTGGTTTTGTTACAAATATTAGTAGGTCATCCGCAAAAAGAGCTAATTTTTCTTGTATGGGGCCTATTTGGATACCAGCTATATTTTCATTTCGTCTCAATGCATTTGCAAGGTGTTCCATTATTATAAACATATAGCAATGGGGATAAAGGGCACCCTTGGCGAGTTCCATTGGAGATAGGGAAAGCTGGGGACAGCGAACCATTCACCCTAACTCTAGCTGAGGGTGATTGGTATAAAGACATAATCCTTGCTAACATATGTGGACCCAAACCAATCTGTATGAGGGAAGCTCGTAAGAACGCCCAGCTTACCCGGTCGAACGCCTTTTCGGCGTCGACAGTTAGTAAACATAGAGGAATACCTTGAGTTTGAGCGTAATCCGTCAGCAAGAGAGTTTTAAGCGTATTGTCTCTTGCCTCTCGACCGCTGACAAAGCCGACTTGGTCTAAGTGAATAAATTGGGGTAGTAGTGGTTGTAGGCGGCTAGCTATGATTTTAGAGAAAATTTTTACATCTACCCCAATTAAGGATATGGGTCGATAGTTCGTACATAGTGAGAGATCTTTATCTGCTTTCGGAATGAGTGAAATGTGTGCTTCCAGTGTTTGTTTCGGAAATGTTGAACCATTCGCTATAGAGTTAAATACCCGAGTCAAAAACGGGGTAAGCAGGGGGGGAAAATGTTTATAAAATTTTGGCGTAAAGCCACCTGGGCCAGGGCTTTTACCCCCCGGGGTATTGGTAATGGCTTTGGCGACCTCTTCTTCCGTAATTAACATTTCCAGTTCTTCTACAACGTTTTCCTCCAACATAGGTAATGAAGTATCTAATATATAGGTTGTTACCTTGTCCGCTTCGTTATCCAGTGGATTCAAAGCTTGGTATGGAGGTATATTATATAAGGACTGGAAAAAAATCGTTAAATGTTTTCATAATTAATGATGGTGAAGTTATTATTTCCCCATTTGGGCTCTGAAGCTTTGAGATAAAAGTAGGACTCTGATATGTTTTTAAGGAGTTGGCTAAAAGTTTTCCACATTTACCACTAAATTTATATTGATGTAGCGCCACTTTACTTAAATATGTACGTGCTGAGGATTCGTATAGGTTGCGCAAGCTGATTCGCGCTGCTGCTGCTTCCATTAAGGTTTCTGTCGTATTTATGCGCTTGTGTTCTGTTTCTACCTTTCTAAGCCGTTGGACTGCCTTCATAATCTCCGCTGAGCGCTTCCTTTTCATTCTGGCCCCTAATTGGATAAAAGTCCCTCTCAAGACTGCTTTCAGGGCCTCCCATTGAGTAGGAAGTGACGTGGAATCTAATGTATGGTCTGCCAGAAAGTTTGAGATAGTTTGGTTTATACTCATAGAGCATTCCGTATTTTCTAATAATGCGTCATTTAATCGCCATGTCCATTCTCTGGGTGGAACCGAAGGGATGGTAAGTTTCAAAAATAGTGGAGCATGATCTGACCACACCATTGTGCCAATATCACATATTGTAGACCAATCAAGGCAATTGTGATCCACAAAGAAATAGTCAATCCGACTATATGACTGATGGACCGATGAAAAATATGTGTAGTCTCTAGATTTGGGGTGTAATAACCTCCATACATCTATTAGGTGGTGATCATAGAGAGCATGCTTCAGTATTTTGCACCTAGACATTGAGACTGCCGTTTTTGATGAGGAGGAATCCATTTGTGGATCCATTGGTAAATTGAAGTCTCCTCCCAAAATAAGTCTCCCTTCCCCAAAACTGAACAACGTTTCCAGGAACTTCATTGCTGTTTGACACTGATTAGAGTTTGGCAGGTATATATTTGCTGCGGTAAATTTTATTCCCCACAGGAGAAACTTAACAAAGACATACCTTCCCTGACTGTCCACCAATTCATCAATTAATTCAATAGGCAAGTTCTTATGGAATGCAATAGATACTCCCTTGGACTTTTGTTCTGGATTAGTACTATGGAACCATCGATTGAAGTGGTCACTGGGGCAGATGGGAAAGGAGTCAGTCTGAAAATGCGTTTCTTGTAGAAAGAGCATATTAACTTTAAGTTTATGCATTTGATATACAATTTGTCCTCTCTTAGAGGCGACATTTAGGCCTTTAACATTATAGGAACATATATTCAAAAATGGTTGAGATATCGTTGTAGTAGCCATGTTAAGAGAAAAAAAAAAAAAAAAAAAGAAAGAAAAAAAAAACACACGTCTCTAATACACTGACTTGTGCAGTGCACTGTGTGATTCTTCACACAATAGGCAACAACTGTGCCTGACCTATATAGGGGTAAAAAAAGAGAAAGAAAGAGAAAAAAAAAACAAAAAAAAACAAAAGACAAAGATTCAACGGAACTACGAGATGTGTTCCCTGCAACATCCTAGTTCTATCGTTCTCTTTAAATATTAAAGGGACAGGTTATACCAGATCAATTCACCAGTTATTATGGGTGATTAGTTATTAGTTAGTCATTTATTTTCTTGCTATATATATATTACCGGCACACAAAGTATATATATTATTTTCTACTTTACCTTATATTTCGCTATCTCTCCCCCCCCCCCCCCTATGTCCCCTCCACCTTCCTCAGCTAATTAAACTACATTACTAATACTCCCTCCCTTCCCATTCACTGCTTACTCAGACCTATATATACTGGATCTAAACATATCTTGTCCCCAAGTTAGTCTTATTACACACCTTAATACCTCTTCTGATAGGTGGAGAGGGGAGAGAAGAGAGAAGAAAAGAAAAAAAAAAAAAAAAAAAAGGAGAAGAGAAGAAGGGAATTCCTAGGAGGTGGGGGGAGGGGGCTGAGAGACATTTATATATAGCTTTTCAAGGGTTTCAATAATTATTCAAACTTTATTCTAACTAATTAGTCTCTTGGTTAACGTCTTGTATCCCTGATCGTGGTACATCCCTTCCCCTTTGCTGTACAATGGTATCAGCTACCCTTCCTGGCTGGCGGTGTTCTTCTGGTGGATCGAGCCAATTTGGGACAGAAATAGGATTTTGACCAAGAAAATCAAAAAATATGGGGAGAAGTTCTGGATCAGACAAGACAAACAACTCCAATCCCTTTGTTACTTGTATACTGAAGGGGTGCCCCCACGTATACGTAGCGCCAGATTGCCGGATTAGGTCTAGTAGAGGGCGAACCATCCTTCTCATATATAATGTATTTCTGGACAGGTCTGGGTATAATTGGATAGAAGAGTTTTCAAAGTCTACGGGGCCGTGACTCCATGCCCTTCGCATGATCTCTTCCTTTAGTCTATAGTAGTGCACCCGACATACTACATCTCTAGGGTGGCTAGCCCAATCCCTCATCCCTCTCCCCACTCGGTGCACTCTATCTAGTTCAATATTAGTACTAGCCTCTTTCCCCAGAACCTGATTGAAGATAGCAACCACTTTAAGATTTAATTCTGTGCTGGAACTATCCTCCGAAATCCCTTTTAAGCGAATATTATTTCTTCGATTGCGATTTTCGCTATCCTCAATACGCAATTGGTGTTGGCGCAGGCGATATAAATGTGCAGAGGATGCAGTCTCTAAAGCCATGATGCGTGCCGCATGATTTTCTTGTGTGTGGGCAACCGCAGATACTACATTATTAGTATCCGTCACTTGTTCTCTTAGGGCACTCACTTCAGTATGGATAGACGATTCAATTTTTATCGCCCAGGCCTCAAAATCTGCCCGAAACGCAGATATTAGGGCAGCTATTTCAGAGCCTGGTCCTGATAGACTTAAAGGAGCTGTAGAGCCCTCTGATGCATCTTGCTGGACTATAGTTGGACCTTTCCTGATGTGTATAGGAGGCTGAGTTTTACTCATATCTGTATAAGCAGCCGTATTAGCATTGTCCATATTTGTTACCATACTTGTTACCTCTGATGTATCTGCTCTGTGTATCATTACCGTCTTATCCGTTGCCCCATCTGTCCTTACAGCTTCCTCTCTTTCCAACTCCTCAGATTTATCCAAGAGGTCCTGTTTATCTGCACTATTGACCTTAGCAGTTTTAGTTTTAGTGCTATGTTTATCCACATTTGTATTAATGGACAGCATACTTCCTTTATCTAACTGGAACGGTGGTATAGACTGAAAAGCAGCAACTGCCGCAGCAGCTGCAGCGGCTCTAGTGGATAAGGTAAATCTTGTCTTACCCGACGTCATCTTATTCTTGTTCTTTTTAATATATATCCAGCTGTATTTAGCTGTATTTAAGTAGTTTTTTCTATAGTATTCAAAGTTCAAAGTTCACAGTTGTAATAATTCAATTTACCCTTCTTTATTGATGGTATGGGGGTGATATAAAACATATGTAGCCCAGAGAATGTTTTCGTTAATGATCCTCAGCAGTTCTTAACAGTTTTTTTTCTTGCTAATGTTAATGCAATAGCAGGATTCCACAGTAAGATCAATATAATCAGTGATATAATCAATAGGTTCAATATTTACTTATCTTCCCAGAGGTTTTCAACAAATACTTCACTCTCCATTCGTACAGCTTAAATCAGTAGCTTGAGTAGCTTGAACAGCTTAGATCAATTTATAGTAAAACTTGTAGCAGATAAATCAGTTAAATCAGTTAAATCAACTTGTAGTAGATTATGGCTACTCACGATACCGACCAGGTTCAGGGAAAAACCTCCTGTCGCTTGGAGACTTGAGAACTTGCAAACTTGGAGATTTTAAACATCAGCCGTCTTCTGCATTGCTCTCCCCCCATCAGGGAGCTTAACAAGGAGCACTCTCCCCCCTTGACACTGAGACTCCCGTCCCGCTAACAGGAATCAAGTCCTAATCGCACTCACGAGTGACACTTCGAGCAGGGCAGCGGGACACCAGGACAGCGGGACCACAGCGGAATGACAGCGGGACCACAGCGAGATGAGAGCAGGCACTCTCGAGTGCCGCTGCGAGCAGAACGGCGGGACACCAAGACAGCGGGACCACAGCGGGATTAGAGCAGGCGGGACCTCAGCGAGACCACAACGAGTGACACTGCAAGCAAGCAGGACAGCAGGATACCAGGATTGGGTCAGATTGGGTCCGGTAACATGACCATGATGTTTTTAAAACATCAGAGATGACGGTATGTGCGTCCACAGCATATAGGATAGGATGAGATATGATGAGGATGTGATACGGATGGATATGGATGGAATATGCAACAACAGCTAGCAATCAGCAAACAGCTAGCCCGCAGCACGCAGCAATAGCAAATAGCAATAGCAATAGCAAAGGTAGCGGGTAGCAGCAGGTAGCAGCCAATGTATATTCCCAATATCTTCAGTAGCTCCTCAGTAGCCCAATAACTCGGTCCTTTTTCAGTCCTTTTTCAGCAGTCAAAAATAGCAGTATAAACAGCTTTCTTACTCCAAATAAGCCCAGATAAGTCCTCCGGCTAACTGCCCATTCCTTCCATCGGGTGCAGGGAAACACAGAGCTCGTTGAACGCGTGCACTCTCAACAGCTCATTACTAACCCCTGCAGTGTAGTTGAACATCATGGTAAAAACATAGTTCTAAAACATCTGGGGTGCCAAGGTTCAGCATCACTGGCCTATGCCATCTTTATGTAGAGCAACAATAATTTTTCAGATCCTCAGATAGTTCTTTGCCATGAGGTGCCATGTTAAACTTCCAGTGAGAGAGTGAGAGCAATAATATCAAATTTAACACACCTGCTCCCCATTCACACCCGAGACCTCCTAACACTAATGAGTCACATGACAGTGGGGAAGGAAAATGGCTAGTTGGGCCCAAATTGGACATTTTTACTTAGGGTGGTACTCATTTTTGTTGCCAGCGGTTTAGACATTAATGGCTGTGTGTTGAGTTATTTTGAGGGGACAACAAATTTACACTGTTATACAAGCTGTACACGCAATACTTTACATTGTAGCAAAGTATAATTTTTCAGTGCTGTCACATGAAAAGATATAATAAAATATTTACAAAAATTGTGGTGTAATCACTTTTGTGATATACTGTAAATTGTCCAGAAATGTAAAGTAATTATCATGTTTTAGACAAAATCTTGTTCCATCTACAGGAAACTGGGCCTGCCAAAAGCTAATATTCAGATCTTTGGACAAGAAATGTTGGAGTGCTATTAGACTTTACGTCGAGAAAAGCCTACATGTATTGGTCGTTCCAACTGAAAATACAAAGAATATTAATTTATGTGTCCAGAGTCTTGAATGTAGGAAGGCAGTTGGGAAATTATTAGCTTTGGAAAATGGTCTATATATTGAGACATGCCACTTAAAAACCTACAAGTACTGGTGACAATAAAAAAAAAGGGGGGGGGGTACTGCACTGAGGAGGCAAGAGAAATTGTTTTTTCCTCCTGTCCAGCACCCTATCACTGCCTGCCCCCTCTACTAACTTCCTCAAAGCCTGCTGGAACTGGGGAAGAGAATCCCCGTGTAGGACTGTGTGCAGTTTTGCATGGTATTCAATCAACTTCTAACTTCAGCTTAATCAATTAATGTTTGACAATAAAACCTGGAAGCTGATTCGTTTCTATGCAGAGCTGCACCAAATTTTGTACTCACCAGTTTTAGTAAATCAACCCCCTATGTACGGTTGCAATAAAAAGTATGTGAACCCTTTTGGAATGATATGGTTTACAGTTCCATAATAAAAAATATAATCCTACTCCAGCAGAATGTAAAGCGTTATATGGGTTAGAGAAACATAACTGTATTGTAATAAAATGAGCAGATAAGACTGGAAGCTTAGTGATTCAAATTAAAAGTGATTGTCTGAGTGAACCCTACTAGCTATTTTCTGACTCTAATACAGTTGCAATAAAAAGTATGTGAACCCTTTTGTAATGATATGGATTTCTGCACAAATTGGTCATAAAATGTGATCTCATCTTCATCTAAGTCACAACAATAGACAATCACAGTCTGCTTAAACTAATAACACACAAATAATTAAATGTTACCATGTTTTTATTGAATACACCATGTAAACATTTACAAGCCGTGTGGAAAAAGTATGTGAACCTTTGGATTTAATAACTGGTTGAACCTCTTTTGGCAACAATAACTTCAACCAAACGTTTCCTGTAGTTGCATATGAGACGTGCACAACAGTCAGGAGTAATTCTTGACCATTCCTCTTTACAGAACTGTTTCAGTTCAGCAATATTCTTGGGATGTCTGGTGTGAATCGCTTTCCTGAGGTCATGCCACAGCATCTCAATTGGGTTGAGGTCAAGACTCTGACTTGGCCACTCCAGAAGGCATATTTTCTTCTGTATAAGCCTTTCTGTTGTTGATTTTCTTCTATGCTTTGGGTCGTTGTCCTATTGCAACACCCATCTTCTGTTGAGCTTCAGCTGGTGGACAGATGACCTTAAGTTCTCCTGCAAAATGTCTTGATAAACTTTGGAATTCATTTTTTGTTTGATGATAGCAATCCTTCCAGGCCCTGATGCAGCAAAGCAGCCCCAAACCATGATGCCCCACCACCATACTTCACAGTTAGGATGAGGTTTTGATGTTGGTTTTTCTTTTTATCCACACATAGGGGGTTATTTACGAAAGGCAAATCTACTTTGCACTACAAGTGCAAACTACAAGTGCAAAGTGCACTTGAAATTGCACTGAAAGTGCACTTGGAAGTGCAGTCGCTGTAGATCCGAGGGGGACATGCAAGAAAAAAAAGGGCATTTTAGCTTGCACATGATTGGATAATAAAATCAGCAGAGCTTTACCTCATTTCAGATCCACCCCTTAGATTTACAGCAACTGCACTTCCAAGAGCACTTTCAGAGCAATTTCAAGTGCACTTTGCACTTGTAGTTTGCACTTGTAGTGCAAGGTGGATTTTCCTTTTGTAAATAACCCCCATAGTGTTGTGTGTTTCTTCCAAACAACTCAACTTTGGTTTTATCTGTCCACAGAGTGCAGCAATGTTTTTTTTTGGACAGCAGTGGCTTCAAATAAATACATGTAAAATAAATGTAAAAATAAAAAATCAAATATTTTTTTTTAAATGCCCCTGTCCCCAGTAGTTTGCGCTCAGAAGCGAACACATACACCAGTCCCGCCCACATATGTAAATGCCATTCAAGCCACACATCGCCTTGTGCGTTAGAGTGCAAGCAACAATTCTAGCTCTAGACCTCTTCTGTAATTCTAAACTGGTAACCTGTAAAAAAATGTAAATGGAGATTTTTAAGTACTGAAGTTTTGTGCCATCCCATGAGTGCAATTTTAAAGCGTGACATGTTGGGTATCTATTTGATCGTCGTAACATCGTCTTTCATATTATACAAAACAATTGGGCTAACTTAACTGTTTTGTTCGTTTTTAATTCATGAAACAGTTTTATTTCCCCAAAAAATTGTTTGAAACAATTGTTATCTGGCCAAAATCACCAGGGTATGTAAACTTTTGATCAGGGTAATTTGGGTAGTTTCTTTGGGTTGTCATTATGCTTTAAAGAGTGTAAACACTGTTTATTGATAATAAACGGCTTCAGCTAAACACTAACCACGAGTGAAAGAAATATTTTTGTGTTATCATTCATGTTCTCTGAAAAGCGGCCAAGAAATCATAAATTCTGCCAGGGTATGTAAACTTATGAGCACAACTGTAGTTATGGTAAGCCTCCAGTGCCTGCATATAACAAATGTAGTATAAATACACTGACTAAAATGCCTCTTCACTTCATGGTCCAGGGTAAATGATTGATAGTTTACAGATTATTTCTGTACAATTACTAACATTGACACAATTAAGATCTAGTTTCATTATTATCTGCTTTAAAATAGTTGTGCTGTCAACTCAGAATGATTTTACCTGTTGCAATTTTAACAGAGATTTTCTGAGCCTCATGTTCGTGTTCTAGGGAATATCTAAATGCCTGAAGCAATTCTCACGGAGTCAAATTTAGACAGAGCTTGTGACAGTAACACTCCCCAAACTGCCTTGAGTGCCATTCAATTGTCTTGCCTCACCCCTCCCCACCCTACCCTGTTGCTTTTGGTTTATATTTTTAAATTAAAGCCAATACTTTTTTCATAATTGTTTTGGATCGAAAGAGTGAGGGGTTAGAACCCCTGTCCAGTTAGAACCCACATCCAGAGAACTGCTGGATGTATTGGTCGGGCATCCAGAAAGGTAGAGATACATGGCAGCAGACACCCACCTTTAGTAAGTGAACAAAAAGCTTAAACTTAGCTCACTAATTTACTGACTAATGGTGGCCACTAACACTTCAATCAATTATTTTCCAACCAATCTCTTTCAATCAGAATAATTATTCTATAATCAACAATCCATTCAATTGATGATTGCATATCTGTTTCCACCATGTAATCTCATAATCTGATTAATCAAAATACGTATCTCAGTTCTGCTAATCGATGCAAAACAAATCGATAGTTTTCCGCCCTGGCTGACAGACTCAGTTTGAATAAATCCAATCAAAATGAAGTCTAAATTAATTGGAAGGGAATTATAGCTGAAGCATGTATGGCCACCATTAAACCTAAACTATTTCATGGGACTTTGTGAGAACTGCATAATTTAATTGGGGAATCGGTCATGAACTCCTGGTGATGCAAGGACTTTTTTAGGTTAGAAAACTAAGACCTGAAACCTCATATAATATACTAAAACCTAAATATATTTTAAGAATATCTGGTATTTGGATTACTGATTTATTTGGGGATCACTCATTTTTGGTATAGGATTTTTGGGATTAGGACAACCATCTTCTTTTGTGAATTGATAACTAAGTTACGAAAGAATATGAAGTAATAAAGGGAAAATGTTGCGCTACTAATGAGAAGGAGTGGATATATCAGCCTGCACCAACAATAGGACAATATTGCGTACAGAAATAAAGAAAAAAACATGCAGCGTTAATAAAGATATAGGGCCAGATTCACAGAGCCTTTACTCCTGTCTAACTGGTGTTAGACTGGAGTAATTTCAAATTACGCGCGTTTTTTAGCTAGTCGGAACGGAAACCTCAAACCTCAATAGACGGCTGCGGGCTTCAATTCGACTGGATTACGTGTTCGTACGCCTTCGGATCTACGCTGCAATAAAATTGCGGCCACTGGGTGGACTTCCCGTCGTTTTACGCGTCGGGGTATGCTAATGAGCTTTTGCCGGCGATCCCAGAAATTACGATCTTCAATCGCATCTTTAGTCATCTTTTTTTTGCGTTTCACTATACCAGCTTTTTGCTGGTCTAATATTAGACAGCCCATGTTAAGTATGGCCGTCGTTTCCGCGTCGAATTTCTACGTTTTCCGACGTCTTTTATTATTTTTAACGTAAGTCGTCCGGGAATAGGAATGTTCGTAAACTAAGCTACTCAAACAACGAATGACGTAACGACGTGATTTTGCGCAATGCACGGCGGGAAATTTCTGAACGGAGCATGCGCAGTTTGATCGCCGCGGGGACGCGCTTAATTTAAATGCTTCACGCCCCCTAATTGCGTATTTTGATTACGCGGCGAGAAATAGACTACGCCGCCGTAGCGTACAGGCAAAAATCTACCAGAATTCGATGTAGAGCCTGGTAAAATACGGCAGCGTAGAGTATTTCGATTACGCAGAGCAAAATTAAGTGTATCTGAATCTGGCCTATAGTATGAACTATAATCTAAAACAAACGTGTGGGGGCATGAAAATGCCCAAAAATATTAGTGAATGACACCATGTATAAGAATAAACTAGATCAAAAGATTTAAAATAACAACAATAATTGTGATAAATACAATGGGCCAGATTCAGGTAGATGAGAGCATCTTTGCTCCAGAGTAACGCTTCTCATTTACGTTACTCTGAAGACCCTTTCAGCGCAAGTCCTGTAATTCACATAGCAGTTGCGCGTAAACTTGCGCCAGAGTAACGATAATGCGCTGGCGTAACCGACGCAAGTGGAAGTGGGTGTGATCATATGTAAATGATGGGCGGGCCCAGCGCAGAGGCTTACGTTCAGCGCATCAACCACGGAGCATGCGCAGTGAGTGAGGCTCCACTCGCCCCCTTTGTGCGCATGCTCACAACTTCCGTCGGCACCACTTCACAGGAAACGTCAGCGCAATGCCATCCGTTGGGCGTTTAAATGCGCCCGTAGAAGCGCCATTTCGGCACTAAAGTATATCCTGCTCCCCCTCCCCGCAGTGATGTTACTTTTGTTCTGAGATGGCTGCTCCCATTCCCCGCAAACACACAGGAGAAAGCTGAACTTTAATGGCCAGGAGCTGTCAGCCGTCATCTCGGCTATGGAGACCTATGATGTCTTCCTCCATGGCTGTAAAATTTGACAGACAAGCATGGACAGAGGTGTTGTCCTGCAAGTGGGGGTGCTCAGCTAGCTCTTATCGTCGGTAACGCTGCTGTAGCTGCTCTCCTGCTGACCTGTGGCCATCTGGAGTAAAGATAAAGCAGCCTTTTGTAGAAATAACTTTGCGCCGGACGGACCAGATACGCGCGGCGCATGTAGCCAGCGTATGGTGCTAATCCGTTGTGAATGGGAAATCTCCCTCATTTGAATTTGCAGGGGAAACAATGGGCGCGACTGATGCGCCCAGCGAAAATAAGCGCTGACGATACTCTGGCGTCGGAACGTTCCGCCGGTCGCAAATGACCGTTATGGCGCATCTAGTTTGGTGGGTACGGGCACATAGAAACGACGGCGCATCATCACAGTTACGCGGCGCATATCGAAATACTCCAGCGCAAGTGTTCGTGAATCTGGCCCATAGTTAATGGGTGACCACATACATGTAAGTATATAACAATGGACCAAACTGGATGGTGCAAGTCCAAATTAGCCTCAAAATTATGTGAAATAATTTAACACATAAGAGTAGGATGGCATCCTGTATGACCAATGGGCAAAAGTCCTGTTATGCGACTATGCTGAGCATGTGAGATGAGTCGCATCACTCCAGAAGTTTAGAGGCTTCCGTCCACGATAAAATCCAATGATACACAAGACATTTAAGGAATGGATACTCTTACCAGATGTGTTGGACACACTCACCAGCGGCGGTGTGTCAGACGGGCATGTACGAAATTCTCAGGATAGTGACATCCACGGAGAGAGCGTTGAGAGCTTCAAAGGATATCGCTGTAGTCCAACGTCATTAATCGTGTGATACCCGGGATATGGTGAACCAAAATGAAAACTCTGTTAAAGCGGAGTTCCACCCAGGAAAACCACATTTGCCCATCTAGCTTAAAAAAATTAAATAAAAAAAAAACGTGAAAAAAAAAAAATTGTGAATGGGGCGCACTGCTTTCTGGGAACTGTGTGTGTTCTCAGAGAGCAGCCGCCCATTCACAAGCCAGCGTGAGACTCATGCAGGCGCAGTAGGAAATGGGCAGTGAAGCCGTACGGCTTCACTGCCTGTTTCCCATAGTGTGAATGGCGGCGCGGGACCTGGATCGATCGTGGGACCGGCATCGGGGGGGCCATCAGTGCGGGCAAGTAGGACAAGGTAAGTGTCCTTATTTAAAGTCAGCAGCTACACTGTTAGTAGCTGCTGACTTTAAAAAAAAAAAAAAATTGCGGCTGGAACACCCCTTTAAATTCAGATGTCTTTTTCTTTCCAGCCGCGGCCACAGGAGCCTCTGCTCATCATCTGCTCATCATCTATGCACCCTTAAAATACTAAAGAATATGTCACCCTGACATTTCATATTTCTGATATGTGTCTGTTGTACAATGTACTTCTGTTAAAAAGTATCCTGTTCTTTGTATTGCTTCTTTCTTTCTTTTCTTTGCATGGTCAGTTTTCTACCTGTGCTTGCTGACCTCCAATGGTCAGACTTGTGCTAACACACCCCTTGCACAGCCATTTACTGGGAAGGTCAGTGTACTGCTGTTTTTCCACCCCCACCTCTCCAAGCCTCTTATGCAGCTGAGAACAGAGATGATGTGATCACTCATAAAAAGAAAAAAGAGGATGTATAATGTTTTTCTATACAGTATATACATTTTGCCTTTCATTTCTATTTTAAACTGAATGGGTTATTTTACAAGGTAAGGGTTCACATATCCTTTAACCTTTTCTAACAGATTTACTGACTAAAATGTAAAGTATAACTAAAGGCAACATTTTTTCTTTTAGTTTTGGATAGAGTGTATAAGGGTTCTACTAACCCCTATACACTCTATCCAAAACAAAACAAAAAGTCAGTTTTTATTGCAGTCTGTGCCCCCGTTAGGGAGATTCTCCAACCATGGCATTTAAATGAATTGTGTATTGTGTAAGTTGATCTTTAAGTCTTTAAAAAAGGCCAACTCTCTGCCAAATGGTATTCTTTTTTTTTTGTTTGCACTGATAATTTTTTTCCCAAACGTGTGCAATTTGGAATAGAAAAAGTCCAGAAAAAAATAACAGGATTATGGAGTGTGTGCGTTCCTGGCTCCGGGACCACCTTGGTCTGGAGCACATTCATCTGTTTGGTGGATCCAGTGAGTCGACTGGATCCCTAATTTCTCAGATGGTCCTGGGCTGTCCGTCCAATGGGAGGAAGCCATCTGATGAGGAACCTGTCCAGGGGATACCGAGCATGAGGCTGATGTTTCAGGAGAGGCCTGTATATTCGTCAGAGGACAACTTTGGTTCTGAGAGGTTGGATGCAGGTTTCCTATTGCTGATTTAACTGAAGCTATGTAGAGAACCGGGTGCTGAATCCAGTTAAGAGGGAACTGAAATTGTCTCCAAACTTTACGAAGGTCTGTGGCAGAGACTTAATCGTATTCATCCAGTGACACTCTGGCTGCCAGGCTGGTGAGAGAGGCCTATCCAGATGCACTATACCCACACTGGCTAGAGTGGCGAAGTAAAGTTGTAGTAGGAAGCAGGACTGTTTCCATACCCAGTTACACCTGAATTTGCTGTTTCCTATTTTGCTATCCCTTCACCTTTCCACTGTTTATTGTTTTTACCCGGCTGGATCATAAAAGCACAGTAAAGACACATGGACATTAACTTTACTACAGCTCTTATCCAATACCCTAGACGGCGGAGATACAGAGGTAACGTGCCACCCAAAACAAACCACCAGCTCCTTCGGGGGTAGTGCTACACACAATTTACCATTTTGCACATTGTAAAGTTCATTTTTTTTTTTTTTTGTAGTCAGGCCAAGGATAAACATACTGTAATAAATAATGCATGCAACATACTATGTCAATTGCATAATGAGGTAACCTATGGCAATTGCTATGTTATGAGTACTGTAGTAAAGCTCGTTATGTAGTCACATTTTCCACAACAATAAAAACATTTACAACAACAAAAAACTAAAATGTATAAAACTTTGGTAACTGCAGTGATTTCTCTTACGAGTACTGTAGTTTAGCTAGTGAGGCATGTTCATTATTCCACCTTCTTTTTTTGAAAGGTTTTACAACAGAAAAAAAAAAAAAACGGAAAACTTTAGTGGAAATCAGAATATTTTGAAACATCAGAGTTCATCCAATGACCAACAGACACCAACAATAATGTAACACATTGATGTCCCTGCACCATTCCTGATTCCAATCCCAAGTGGATAGCCACCAATCAAGGTGCAACACAGTGATGTCCTCCAGTAACATTGTCCCATTTCTAATACAATGTATAAGAGAAATGGGCGGCATTTAAGATGTAGCATGGTGGTGTTCTCCAGCTGCATAGACCATTCCTGATGCCATCCAAAGACCAACAGATTTGCATTCCGTAACACAGAGGTGTCCTCTCCGTTGCCAGTACTCCATTGCTAAATGTCATCCCCAAGTCAAGAGATGCCAAGCATGATATAACAGAGCTGTCCTCCAGTGGTTGACACCAGGGAGCTTTTCTTAAGGTAAGCATACCTTTCATTAGTAAAAGAATTAGGCCCACCAGCATAGTTATGGAAAAAAAACTTTTGTTTATTTTTACCTTCAAAGCTATGCCCTCAAACCCAAACTCCATAACCAGGTTAACAGGCAGCAATCAGAACACAACACAACGTCCTTTGTCAGTCTGTATATGCCATAAAGCATGCTTGTTATACGCATAAGGAGTAAATCCTCTGCATTGTGTAAAAAGGCTGTTTGATCCTGTCTTCTCTGATCCCCTTCTTCTTCCACGGTCCCTAATCCATCTCCTTATAATATAGAGCCATTGGAGTCACTCTGCACATGCTCAGTTTGGTGTGTATTGCTAAAGATTTTTTTTTTTCCTTGGGAGAGTGCATGTGATCAGCTCATGGCCAGTCAGCACTGTCCAGAGAAAGGATCAGAATCGGATGACAGATCGTCCGACTTTTTTTGCTTGCTAGTCACAAGTAGAAATCGAATAGGTTACTAAAGTTATGAAAATTCTCATACAACAGAATAAAAATGTAGAAGTGATATCATGTGTTGTAGTGTATTTGGATTCTATTTTTGGAAGACAACTGTACTGATGAAATGAAAATTGTACGATCTAGTATCGTGCAAGAAAAATCGAAAGCTGTGTACTAGCTGTGTGGTATCGAAAGCTGTGTACTAGTGATGAGATTATTGCACGATCGCTTCTAAAGTGGTATTTTTCATACAAATTTCGGATTGCGTGTACGGGCCATTAACCAGACACCGATAGAAGTGACAAGACTACTTTATGCTGCTGTTGAGAAAAGTGTATTTAGCATTTTTTTTTTTTACTAAAATAATTGCATTTCCATGTTCTGTGTACTATGGGAGACCAGATATAGTGAATGCAGGGTCCTGGGTTTATTAACACTTTAAGTACCAACATGTCCAAAATACACTTGTATAGATACATTTTAACCAGACATTTGAATAGTATACTATGGGGTTGATTTGCTAAAAGTGGAGAAATCTGGTGCAGCTGTGCCTGGTAGTCAATCAGCTTCTAACTTCAGCATGTTCAATTAAGTTTTGACAAAAAAAAAAAAACCTGAAAGCTGATTGGTTTCTATGCAGAGCTGCACCAGATTTTGCACTCTTCAGTTTTAATAACTCAACCCCAATGTGTTACTAATATATCACACTTACGCCACGTACACACGATCAAATTTATCTGCTGAAAACGGTCCGACGGACCGTTTCAGCAGACAAATTCGATCGTGTGTACGGGCGGACAGACAGGTTTTTCCAGCAGACAGATTTTAAAGCATGGATTAAAATCTGTCTGCTGGGAACCCGTCCGTCCGACATGTCTGCTGGTAAGTACACTAACCAGCAGACATATCTGCCCGCGCATGCGTCGAACGGATTCAACGCATGTGCAGAAGTGTTTTACTTCCTGGTGACGTGGCGGCATCAACGTCACCGCCACTTCACCGCGCTGTCTGGCGGCGGGGATTTTGGTTTGATCGTGTGTACAGCGATCAAACCAATATATCCCAGCAGACAAATCCGATCAAAACGGTCTGTCAGACCGATTTGATGGGATTTTTTTGGTCGTGTGTACGCGGCCCAAGAGTCGGTTCACACACAGGCGACGCATCAGGCGACTCAGCCGCCTGACGGGTCGCTTCCCGTGTAATGCAATGGTAGCGTTCTAATTGGAGCGACGCAAGTCGTTCCAACTTAGAAAATTACTCCCTGTAAGACGTCGGGGGCGGCTCGGGGCGACTTGCATTGATTTCTATAGAGAAGTCGTCTTGCAAATCGCCTCTGGAGTCGTCCTCAGGACGACTTGCAGAGCCGCCCCCGGAGTCATGCCGCATATGTGTGAACCGACTCTAACATGTCTTCTAAAAAAAAGGTCATCCACAAGTGAGAAAAGTGAATAGATAAACAAAAACAATTGCAATAGTGCACATAAAAAACTGGTTGAAGCAGAATCAGCTCCAGGGCAGAAAAAATATGTTTGCAAAACTGTTCTACTATTTCTGCAATGTAATGTATGTCTGTGAATAACTAGGTGATCAAACAGGTATATTCAAGGGAAACTCTAGGTGATGACACTGGGAGCTGTGAGAATGTGTCTGAGTATGTTCTGAGGTTACCAAACCTACTTCATGTTTCCATATACCTCAAACAACTGTATGACCTGTTTTGTTATGTGCAGACATGCCTTGTTCAAGTATTGCATCTATTACGCCTTTGACACCTGCCTGGGATGTAATTTTGTGCATTTTTCACATCTGCAAAATCTGTAATCTCATCAATGGGTGTACCTTTTTCTTACTGTAAGTTCAGAATATGTTTCTTTGCCTTTAGATATACTTTCTATGAATGCTGTATCCTGGAATGCTGTATCCAACAAGGCCCAGGCTTAGGGCAGCACTTTGCAGGGGGGCAGCACGGAAAGAGTCCCCATCGGTTGCGCTACACTGTTAGTTTAGCACCAGTCTTATGGGGCAAACTGGGCTTAGGGCCAATTATTCTAGCGCCCCTATAGAGTAGCTGCACGTCTTCTGGTATGCGGGTGGCCGGCATTCCGCAACTGTGGGGGGGGGGGGACGCTGCTTCTAATTTTGACTGTCCTATCATCATAGACCAAAAACCTTCCTCACTGTGCTATGTTATCTTCTGCCCCATTGGCATGGTTATATCTTCTTAATCCTCTCCATAAAATTATCAGAAATGTGTGCTATAGGTAACACTTTTTTTTTCCATTTTGGATAGAGTAAGGGAGGGTTATAGTCCCTGTCAGATTATTCTTTAGCACCCCTGTCCCATTGCGGAGATTTCCCTGTCCCATAACCAAACAGGAAGTGAGAGGAAATCTATGCAAATAAAATAATCTATTGCCCCCCCCCAGCCCCTAAGAACTAGTGTCCCCGCTCGAAAATTTCAGGGCAAGGGGTGTTGCCTTGACAGAAAGGGGTGTGTCATATTTAAATTAGGGGGTGCACAAGTTTAGTCAGGCCTAGAGCAGCACAGAACCTAAATACACTACTGTTTAATGTCTGCAGAATGATTTTCTGCATGTTCTGCTAAACCTTTTACATCTAAATCTAAGATGCTTGTGGTACCAAATCCTTTGTCTAGTACAACTACTTAAAGCAGAACTTCATCCTAAAATAGGAAGTTCTACTTTGAAGAATTCTCTCCTCCCCCTCAACATTATTGGAACTTTATTAATTAAAAAAATATATATATTAATAAAAATGCATTAAAACTATCACCTATTTGGTAGACGCTATACATTTTGCGCAAACCAAACAATAAACGCTTATTGCGATTTTTTTTACTAGAAATATGTAGAAGAATACGTATCGCCCTAAACTGAGGGAAAACAACGTTTATTTTAGATATTTTTGGGGGATATTTATTATAGCAAAAAGTAAAAAATGTTGCATTTTTTTCAAAATTGTCGCTCTATTTTTGTTTATAGTGCAAAAAATAAAAACCGCAGAGGTGATCAAATACCACCAAAAGAAAGCTCTATTTGTGGGGAAAAAAGGACGCCAATTTTCTTTTGGAGCCACGTCACAGGACTGCGTAATTGTCCGTTAAAGCGACGCAGTGCCGAAATCTAGATCTTTTGGTTATTTTAACTATTTCTGCACAATATGATATTCTTCAATACCCTTGAAGGCTCCACACACTTGTTTTGATGTCAGGAATCTGTAAGTTGCTATTCATGAAGTTTGTCCTTGAAGTTGAGAGTTTTATATTTTATTGTGGTTTAAATCCTAATACATTTTAGGTTTGAAATACGCAAATCAATAAACCGATCGGTTAAAGTCCTAACTGCATGCCTGTACTTGAAATATTTCTGAGGACGAGTCAATAGAATGAGACACTGAGCTTCAAAGAGCTGTTTAAAAAAAGAATGCTCGCTAAAGCCACAAGACCATCACTGTATTACTAAATGGATTTTTAGACTTCTTGGACAGAATATAGCACAGCTGTATAATTAACCACTTCAATACTGGGCTTTAAAACCCACTTACATACCGGGCCTATTCTGGCACACATCTCCTACATGTACAAATCATCATTATTTTGCTATAAAATTACTCAGAACCCCCAAACATTATATATGTTTTTTTAGCAGACACCCTAGGGAATAAAATGGTGGTCATTGCAACTTTTTATCTTGCACGGTATTTGCGCAATAATTTTTCAAACGCCTTTTTTTTTGTAAAAAAAATGGTTTAATGAATTAAAAAATAACAAAACAGTAAAGTTAGCCCAATTTTTGGTAAAATATGAAAGAGGATGTTACGCCGAGTAAATAGATACCTAACATGTCATGCTTTAAAAGTGCGCAGTCATGGAATGGCGCCAAACTTTGTTACTTAAAAATCTCCATAGGCGACGCTTTAAAATGTTTACAGGTTACCAGTTTAGAGTTACAGAGGAGGTCTAGAATTGTTGCACATGCTCTAACGCACACAGCGACGCCTCACATTTGACGTTTACATACGTGGGCGGGACTTACGTGTGCGTACGCTTCTGAGCGCGAGGTACCGGGGACAGGGGCGTTTACATTTTTTTATTTATTATTTATCTTTTTTTTTTACTTATTTATTTATTTTTTACACTTTTTTTTACATTTTTTTCCCCCGATCACTTTTATTCCTATTACAAGGAATGTAAACATCCCTTGTAATAGGAATAGTGTGTAACAGTTCCTCTTTAAAGACAGATGCGGGGTCAATAAGACCCCACATCTCTCCTCCAGGCTGGAAAGAATGAGATTGTGAAAAAAAATTCACAGATCTCATTCAAACTAGCTGCAATTGCGGTTTGTTTACTTACGGGTACCCAGGCGTGACGTCATCACATCGCGCCCGGGGCTCCGACGGTCATAGAGATGACTGGTGACTATGTGGTCACCAGTCATCTCTATGCTGCACATCCGGCGGATGGCGGTCATCTCTCCGGGCCCCCGATGGGACGGGAGAGCCCGAGAGAAGCACCGGATGGCGGTGGGAGGGGGGATATCCCCTCCCGCCTCCTGTAAGAATGATCAAGCAGCGGAACCACCGCTATGATCATTCTTACGGTGCGCAGGATCGCCGCCAGAAAAAAATTATATCTGAATGATGCCTCTAGGTGCAGGCATCATTCAGATATCCCCCCGCAAAGTGCAGGACGTCATATGACGTCCACCCGGGATAACAGATCCCCTTTTTGGACGTCATATGACTGCGTGCAGGTGTAGAGTGGTTAATAAATGCTGAGGTCATATAAAGCTTATTTAAACTACACTTAATAAATAGCATTTACCAATTGGGTCTCTTCTGTCATAAGAATCCTACCTGTAAGCCAGTCTTAAATAAAAGTGTATAATCTGTGTGTGTGTGTGTGTATACAGTATATATTATTATTTAGGTACTTATATAGCGCCATCAATTTACGCAGTGCTTTACATATACATTGTACATTCACATCAGTCCCTACCCTCAAGGAGCTTACAATCTAAGGTCCCCAACCCACATTCATATATTGGGTCCAACTTAGGCCTAGTAAACACACAGGCAAGAATCTCGTCAGGAAAAAAAATTTGTTTTTCCTGACGAGATTCTTGGCAAGGATCTCTTGCCGCCCGAGTGTACACACTGACCTTTCAAAAGAACCGCGGTTCTCTTGAAAGGCAAGAACGCGGTGACGTCATTTGATGCCGTCTCATTTGATGCCATCGCCGCCATCTTGCTTCACCCTACCTATACTGTGGAAGCTACCGCGCATGCGTCAAAGTCATTTCGAGCATGCGTGGGTTTCCACGGCGACACACTCTCGGGTTTCTCGTCGGGAAGCAGAAGCAGTTTTCTTGCTGGTTTTTGCAGAGAAAACCGGTTGTGTGTACGAGGCTTGAGACAGAATGCACTTAACCTACCAGCATGTCTTTGGACACATAGGGCTAGATTCAGGTAGGAGAGCGGATCTTTATGGTGGAGTAACGTTTGTCATTTACGTTACTCCGCCGAAACTTTAGGAGCAAGTACTGTTATTCACATAGCACTTGCTCCTAAAGTTGCGGCGGCGTAGTGAAAATGTGCCGGCGGAATTCAAATTGGGCAGGTAGGGGGCGTGTAGTATTTAAACTAGGCGCGATCCCACGGTGAACATACTGCGCATGCGTCGACTGTCAGTGCGCATGCTCCAAATTCTGTCAGTGAACGTCAATGACGTCAATCCTCATTCACGCAAACGACGCTAACATTTTTAAATTCGACGCGATGACGACGGCCATACTTAACATAGGATACTCCACCTAGGGGGCATGTTTTTCTTTACGACGCGTATCGCTTACGGAAACGTCGGAAAGTCACTGCGTCGGGTCCGCGTACGATCGTGAATTTCTGATTCTTGCTGATTAACATATTCTTGGCGTTAATCAGCGGGAACGCCCCGAGCGACATTTTTAAAATTGCAGTTCCGATATGAGGGCGAAATACAATTACGCGGCTCGTATAGGAACTCCAACCCGGCGTATCTGGTTTTCTGCTTACAGAAAACAGATAAGCCAGCTCAAAGTGAGAATTATGCTGGCGTATCACTGATACTCCAGCCTAACTCTACCTGAATCTGGCCCTAACTGTATATATATATTTATACACAGAACTGTGCAAATGTTTTGGCAGGTGTGAAGAAATGCTGTAAAGTAAAGAGTACTTTCAAAAATATATATTTTACTTGTTATTTTTATCAATTTACAAAATGCAAAGCCAGCAAACAAGAAAAATTTAAATCAAATCAATATTTGGGGTGACTAACCTTTGGCTTCAAACCAGCATCACTTTTTACACTTAAAGACTTTGTGCATCTCCCCCCTCAGCCCCCCTAATACAGGCATACCCCACTTTTAAGTACACAATGGGATTTATTTACTAAAGCTGGAAAGCACAAAATCAAGCTCACTTAACCCCAACTTGTTCAATTAATCTTTGGTAATAAAACCTGGAAGCTCATTGGTTTTTATGCAGAGGCGAGCCTGATTTAGCATTTTCCAGCTTTAGTAAATTAAGTGGGGGTATGCCTGTACTTACCCATGCCTGATACAGCAATATGCACAAAAGCTGAGACTCTCCCTGGTCTCTTGCTCCTCATTGGCCGAGATGCAGAAGCCCTTGGCTCCCACTGCTGTCAATTAAAGCCAGAGAGGTGGCCGACAAGGCCATACTCTCTGTGTCTTATAGACATAGAGTCCTGGCTCAGGAGCGAGCATGCATGACTGCCCCCATAGCAAGCAGCTTGCAAGGGGAGGGGCCAAGAGCACCGGCAGGGGACCCGAGAAGAGTAATGGGGCTGCTCTGTACACTGAGCAGGTAAGTATGACATATTTGTTATTTAAAAAAACGATTTCCTTTACAAAATGCTTTAAAACTGGGTGAGGAACAGCCTGACTTTGCTACTAAGGTGAGGTTGTGGAGGACAGTTTTACATCGCAGATCATATACCATGGCAAGACTGAGCACAGCAACAAGACACAAGGTAGTTATACTGCACCAGCAATGTCTCTCCCAGGTAAAGATTTTAAAGCAGACTGGGGTTTAAAGATGTGTTCAAGCTCTTTTAAAGAAGCACAAACGGGCAACATTGAGGACTAGTAAAATGGAAAAAAAACACTGCACTAAACCAAAAAAGGTGGAAATGCTGCTAGTACCAAAAATATAGATACATATATTGGAAGAACTTGGAAGGGAGTGAGGTACAGCGCAAAACCAATATGTGTGAAATTTGTGATGATGATATCAAAATATAAGAAATTAAGTGAACAATCAAAGGCCAATCTGGTTATCACGATTGGAAATGTGAAACATATGTCAAAATTTGTGAAAATTAATAACAATAACAAGTGTATAATAATAATAATAATTATACCATAAAGTGATTAAGTACAACAAAGGTATGTGAAACCTGGAATAAAAATGCAACCAAAAAAATTTGGGATAACATGCACATCAAAATAAATAAGTATGAAACGATGAAGAGTCCATAAATGTTCCCAAGTGCATGAAAAAAAGTATCCGTGTACAAGTGAGCTATGAAAAGTCTTCCAAAAAGATGTTCAAAACTTGGCACCACCTTCCACCAAGGATACACCCGAGTGTCAGAAATAAAATCTGCTTACCAGACCTTCTGACCACAGCTGCGGTCAGACTGCACACGGGTTGGTTTAGAGTCACCCAAACGACTATGAGCTGGAGCTACTTCAGATCGCAATCAGCCAGAGCGGATGGAATATCTTATGAAAGATTCGGTGATGGTATGCTTGTAGATTAGAGGCTTGTGGAGCTTGTTGATCGCTATTCACACCTAAACTGCAAATCGTGCAGGGAAGATTGAGGCTTGTAATGCTGAAGTGGGAATGAATGAAGTGTTGTCCATTTCAGACTGCCTGGAATCATGGGTTCCAGGCAGTCTGAAAGCTTCTGAAGACGTAACCAATACGAAACGTGCGTAAATCGTCTACACGCACACCTACACGCACTTCCGGGCTAGCCAGCGAATTGTTTATGGAACGCACGCCGTTCCCATGCTGGTTAGACTAGCAATCGGAGAACCAGTTGACTTCAGATGGCTTACGCCACTGAAAGTCAAATTAGGCTTGTAGTGGCTGATATCACAATGGACTCCTTGGCAAGGCAATACTTTGAATGGTCAGCAGAACCTCCGTGGGATGGATGGATGAAGCCCAGCTGGGAGTGCGATCCCCAAGTGGATATTCTGTGCGGTGCACACAGCCAGAGAGGACCCTCACCCAACTACTACAGATCCGCCTTCATCTGTCCACCTGACTATCCGCACAGCGCCCCCTACCAGCTGGGCTTCATCCATCCATCCCACGGAGGTTCTGCTGACCATTCAAAGTATTGCCTTGCCAAGGAGCCCATTGTGATATCAGCCACTACAAGCCTAATTTGACTTTCAGTGGCGTAAGCCATCTGAAGTCAACTGGTTCTGGTAAGCCTGCATTGCTTTCGGTGGTGGGAACAACACAGTGGAGAAGTCATTATTTGTTATTCACCAATCATCAGATTGACTATTACTTATTTACATCAGGATTTGTTTTATTTTCCTTTCACGGGACATTATTGCACTTGGCAGTCAGTGGCCAATAATTTACACATGTCTTTCTAAAGAAATGAACAATCACTGTTGTTTTTCAATGTATATATGTTTCTATATGTGATTAATTGTATTCAACAACGGGTGTCATCTCACTAATAGATTATTTTCACACTGTTCATCACACACGAGTTATACAGTGCTTGTCCCTGGATTTTCCAGGGTCCTTTATTTGTTTTACTTTACACAAAATGTGTTT
The DNA here is from genome assembly GCA_029574335.1 of Rana kukunoris. Classification (NCBI taxonomy): domain Eukaryota; kingdom Metazoa; phylum Chordata; class Amphibia; order Anura; family Ranidae; genus Rana; species Rana kukunoris. Next base: position 10,834 of record JAJQKJ010001324.1, on the reverse strand, counting down.
ATTCTTTTTTTGTGCTTCTGACTGTCATTAACAGACAGTCACTTTAAGCGCTACACATTTCTTTTTGCTTCTCTCATATGAGCCGTGTTAGCAGCTACCATTTAACCACAATTGGCAGCGCGGGGTATTCATCTTCCTTTTTTATATTATATGGACTATTTAATTGTTAATTAATTTTTTGCAATTTAGATCACAGTGATTTTATGTACTTATTTAGATTTGTAAAGTTTTTTACATTGTGTTGTAGTACGGTGTGGTCAGCGAGACCAGTTATATTGTAGAATATATATTCACATTTCACTTCTATATTTGGGACACCACCACCTCTGGTGGCCCATAGAGGTACTACCACTTTTGTATACATAGATCTACTCCTTTTACTAATTGGGCAAACACTGCCACCTTTTTATTTTTTATTATTATTATTTATATCTATTAAGGGAATGTTGTCCCATTAGAGCCTACTCACTAACCTGCTAGGTCCGACTATTGGCTTAGTTAAACAACATATTAGTGACAGCACCACGACCCCCACCATCTTTTCTACTCTTTCACCATATACCCCCTTCGGGGAGTTATATTTAGGGGGGGCTGTAGTCGCACATTCACACTTATCCTATTACCCCTAATTAGACTATCCTAAGCGCAGCTTTTCCTCTTTATATTTGGTCAGGATCGATGGTGTCCTCAATGCTGACAAATACAGACAGATGCTTCCTCATCATGCCATGTCATCGGGGAGGCGTGTGATTGGCCCCCAATTTATTCTGCTGCAGGACAATGACCCAAAACATTCAGCCAATGTCATTAGGACTATCTTCAGCATAAAGAAGAACAAGAAGTGATGGTTTGGCCCCCACAGAGCCCTGATCTCAACATCATAGAGCCTCTCTTGGACTATACGAAGATACAGAAGTATTTGAGGCAGCCTACATCCAAAGAATACCTGTAGTCAGTTCTCAAAGATGTTTGAAACAACCTACTTGCTGAGTTTGTTCAAGTGTACCTAGAAGAATGTATGTTGGTTTGAAGGCAAATGGTGGTCACACCAAATATTGATTCAATTCGGATTTCTCTTCTGTTCATTTACTTTTTCTTTTGTTAACCACTTCGGGTCTGCGCTATTGACAGAATACGTCAACAGCACAGACCTGAGGCGCCGGGGTCACGTCTTTGGACGTGATTTACTTGTAATTCCCCGCGCGCGCCACAGGGTGGTGCGCGGCGGGGAAAAACAGTCCCGACGCATCACCGAGGATTCGATGCGTGTACACGGCAGCCGCGATGTCCGTCAGGTACACGCGATCGGCGGTGACAGAGCAGGGATGTGGAGCTCTGTGTGTAAACACAGAGCTCCATGTCCTGTCAGGGAGAGGTGACAGATGCTGTTTCCCTTGTACATAGGGACACAGCATCGGTCACCTCCCCCAGTCACCCCCCTCCCCCCACACAGTTAGAACACACCCAGGCAATACATTTAACCCCTTCCTCACCCCCTAGTGTTAACCCCTTCAATGCCAGTCACATTTATACAGTAATTAGTGCATATTTATAGCACTGGTCGCTGTATAAATGTGAATGGCGCCAAAAATGTGTCAAAAGTGTCCACCGCAATATCGCAGTCCAAATAAAAATCGCAGATCGCCGCCATTACTAGTAAAAAAAATATTTAAAAAAAAATCATAATTCTGTCCCCTATTTTGTAGGCGCTATAACTTTTGCGCAAAGCAGTCACTTATTGTGAATTTTTTTTTACAAAAATACGTAGAAGAGTATGTATCGGCCTTAACTGAGAAATTTTTTTTTTTTTTTTAAATTGGGATATTTATTATAGCAACAAGTAAAAAATATATATATTTTTTAAAATTGTCGCTCTTTTTTTGTTTATAACGCAAAAAATGAAAACAGCACGGGCGATCAAATACCACCAAAAGAAAGCTCTATTTGTGGGGGAAAAAAAGAACGCCAATTTTGTTTGGGAGCCACGTCGCACGACCGCGCAATTGTCAGTTAAAGCGACACAGTGCCGGAAGCTGAAATTTCGCCTGGGCACGAAGGGGGTTTATGTGCCCAGTAAGCAAGTGGTTAATTGATACTCCTATTCGGCAACTTGAAAGCTCGTTACATTATTGCTTTATTTGTTTTATGAAAACCAGGCATCTCCCACCTGCTCCTTTTGTTGGTGAATGCTTCATCATGCTAATGTCTCCAGCATACCAGGTGCTGAACACAGACCAGTTCCACCAAACCATTTAAACAACAGATGGGAAGATAGAAACTTAAGCCAATACCACGGGGCAAATTAATCTTATCACTTTAATACAGTAAGAGAGATACTTAAAGTATAAGTGGACATTAATGTAGCTAATCTATATGCATTCGTGATTTATTTATAAAATCCTATACATAAGTATTCAGCAGAGTATCGGTCGTATATTTAAAATAATTTGACAGTATTATTTGCTAGCTAATAAGGGGAATTACATTTTAGGAAACATTTAAGAAAACAACAAAAAAAAAATATATCTACATTATACCCTTCATTATCCAGATTAAATCTTTCTTATTGGATTTCTGGACAGACAGCCAACACTGCAATGCTGATTGAAGAATACCTTTTCATAAGTAATGTGGTTTGCAGCTGCAAGCAATTAAAATGGAAATATTTTTGCTTATCTGCTTGTAATGAAGGAGAGGTATTCCCCAAAGCACCTACTACAGACTGCTTGTCTACATTTAAAAACCCTGATGTATCCACGTGTTACCTTGTTTCCCCCGAAAAAAAGACTGGGTCTTATATTAATTTTGGCAACAAAAAGACACAGTAGGGCTTATTTTCGGGTTAGGTCTTACCATGTAATGTGATGTCTTCTCTCCCCCTCTCCCTCCCTTCTTGTCAGGAATCCCCAGTGTGAACTGAGTTAAAATGCTTGTAAAACCTTATAATCCACTCTATTACAGTATTATATAATGTACAATGTGTGTTTCTGTAACATAATTGTGCCAAATGCCTTCGTTATAGCGCTACTCTGCGCTTCTGTGACCCGCCGGAGCTCTCTTTCCCGCAATTATATTACAGAAACACACACATTGTACATTATATACTACTGTAATAGAGTGGATTATAGGATTTTACAAGCATTTTAAACTAGGGCTTATTTTCGGGGTAGGGCTTATATTGCAGCCCTCTTGGAAAATAATGCTAGGTCTTATTTTCAAGGTAGGTCTTATTTTCGGGGGAAACACGGTAGTAGTAACTCGTAAACGTTTCCATCACAAACTCACACTAACCACAGTGGTCCTCAGCTGAAGTTCTTCTTCCTGGAAACAAAGTAGCAGTAGCACTTTTTCCTATTTTTTAATTAATTAATTATTAATTATCCTTCCTGCATAGAAGTAACAACCGCTGAAAGCAATTTCGTGATTTAAATATTTGTATAAATCTGACCTTGTATTCCCCTTTTGGATCTCCCAACCAGTGGCGGCTGGTGAGTTTATTTTTATTTTTTTGGGGGAGGGGGGCCAGCAAACAACCCCCCAGACCCGCTTCCCGATTGGCCAAGAGGAGAATCAGTGTTGCAACAGCGAATATCCACTTGCCGTTGCAACACACCTGGGCTCCCGAGGTATTACTCTGTGCTCTGAGCCCACCCTATTTTGAAGCCTATTACAGCCTCTGGCTTTAATCGGGTGCTTAAAAATCACACCCCTGCCATAGGAATTCAATAGCCCAGCGTTCTGATGGGGCCGGACGCATAGATAGGAGCGGCAGGGATAGGAGAGGTGGCACCCGTGCGCCCACAATGGACGTGCCACCCCTGTTACCAACAACTATGTTGTGCAAAGGCCTTCCTGGTTAAATACAAATTAAGTAAATAGTTTCAGTATGTCCCCGTATTACATAGAATTGGTCAATCAAAATTTGGTTGTACAAAAACTGTATGGCCACATTGTAATGTGTATGAGGGCATTTTGTTATAAATGAGCTTCACCATGTAAGAAGGGATGAACACATAAAGTCTCTTAAAAAAATGCATAGAGATGCAGGATTTTCACTGCAAGGTGAAGCTATACATGAACATATTAATCCCCGAGAATGTGTACACGGGGGCATGGAGGCATCAATCCATCATTAAATACAAGTCACTGTTTCTTTTCGGAAGGTGACAAAGGTACATTGCGTGTGTTATATTTAGTCCTTTACTCAGGGCAGTCTTAATAGCATCATGGGCCCCTGGGCAAAGTAATGCACTGGGGCCCATTACTAGCTTGCCCCAATTGACACACCTAGTTTCAAGAAATAAAGTATAAATAGTTGATAGAATTAAACATATAGGGCCAGATTTAGGTAGAGTTAGGCTGGAGTATCAGTGATACTCCAGCCTAACTCACTTTGAGCCGGCGTTTCTGTTTTCTGTAGTCAGAAAACAAGAAACGCCGGGTTGGAGTTACTATACGAGCGGCGTAATTGTATTTGGCCGTCGTATCGTAACTGCAATTTTTAAAAATGGCGCTGGGGCGTTCCCGCTGATTAACGCGCCGAGAATATGTTAATCAGCGAGAATTGGCAATTCACGATCGTATTCGAGCCCGACGTTTCCGTAAGAGATACGCGGCGTAAAGAAATACATGCCCCCTAGGTGGAGTATCCTATGTTAAGTATGGCCGTCATCATCGCGTCAAAAAAAAAAAAAATTTGAGTTGTTTGCGTAAAATGTCCATGAATGGGGATTGACATCATTGACGTTCACTGACAGAATTTGGAGCATGCGCACTGACAGTCGACGCGACGCATGCGCAGTACGTTCGCCGCGGGATCGCGCCTAGTTATAGTAATACACGCCCCCTACCCGCCCAATTTGAATTCCGCCGGCTCATTTTCGCTACGCCGCCGCAACTTTAGGAGCAAGTGCTTTGTGAATAACAGTACTTGCTCCTAAAGTTTTGCCGGAGTAACGTAAATAAAAAACGTTACTCCAACTTAAAGATTCGCCCATCTACCTGAATCTGGCCCATAATCATTAGTACTTTTAACCACATGCCCACCGCACTATAGGGAAAGTACATCCTATTTTTAAAGATGGATATCTCGGTAACGGCAGCAGCTGCTGCCACAACCGAGGTATCCATCTTTGCAGTGTGCAGTTCTGTACACGATAACGGCGGTTCTCCGCGGCGGATTCACCGCGAGATCACCGTTATCGGTGGTGGGAGAGGGCCCCCCCTCCCGCCGCTCTCCCGCGCCCTCCGCCGCTTACTGGAGCCGTCGGTAGCGGCGGAGGCGATCGGGTCCTGTCGGCAGCTGTGTTGGGATACGAGTGAGGGGAAAATCGCCCCCACCCGTCCCCACAGCTCTGCTGGGCGGACGTGACGTCAAAACGTCAGTCCCGCCCAGCGTCTTAAAGAAACATTTTTTTTTCTGTGATTTAAAAAAATGACAGTTCAATTTATTTTTTATTTTTTTGCATTTAAGTCTAAATATGAGATCTGAGGTCTTTTTGACCCCAGATCTCATATTTAAGAGGACCTGTCCGTGCTTTTTTCTATAAGGGATGTTTACATTCCTTGTAATAGGAATAAAAGTAAATAATTTTTTTTTTATTTCAGTGTAAAACATTATAAACTAAATTAAAATAAATAAGAAAACAAAAAAAAAATATTTTTTAAAACGCCCCGTCCCGACGCTCACGCACAGAAGCGCGAACGCATACGCGAGTAGCGCCCGCACAGAAGCGAACGCATACGCGAGTAGCGCCGCATATGAAAACTGTGTTCAAACCACACAAGTGAGGTATCGCCGCGATCGTTAGAGCAAGAGCAATAATTCTAGCCCTAGACCTCCTCTGTATCTAAAAAAATGCAACCTATAGTATTTTTTAAACGTCGCCTATCGAGATTTTTAAGGGGTAAAAGTTTGACGCCATGCCACAAGCGGGCGCAATTTTTAAGCGTGACATGTTGGGTATCATTTTACTCGGCGTAACATTATCTTTCACAATTATTAAAAAATTGGGCCAAATTTATTGTTGTCTTATTTTTAAATCAAAAAAGTGAATTTTTTCCAAAAAAAGTGCGCTTGTAAGACCGCTGCGCAAATACGGTGTGACAAAAAGTATTGCAATGACTGCTATTTTATTCTCTAGGGTGTTAGAAAAATATACATATAATGTTTGGGGGTTTTAAGTAATTTTCTAGCAAAAAAAACTGTTTTAGTCTCGTAACACTGAATCTGAAAAACAGGCTCGGTGGTCAAGTGGTTAAACTATGTTTTTTCAAAAGGAAAACATTCTATAAATCAAAGTTTAGTCAACACAAAGAGCACAGTACAGGAGGAATGCATAAGGGCACAGTATAGGGGAGGTCAGGAGGGCACAATACTGGGATCAGGAGGGCACAGTATAGGTTCTGGGATGCTTCCCGGGAAACTACCATATCGGGACCGTTTAGTAAAAAGCGTGACTGTCCCAGCAAATCAGGGACAGTTGGCAAGGATGATGTCATGCAAAATTATTGTGGGGCCCCATGTGCCTGGGGCCCCTGGGCAGTGCCCAGGAGTCCCCTTGCATTAAGATGGCCCTGCCTTTACTCTTCATAAGTGAATGAGAATCTGAGTTAAAAATTATCTTTAAGTAAAACTAATGCAGTCTTGAGATTGCGATGCTCACACTGCAGGCAGTGTAATGTGGCTTTTACAGAGGGGTGTCAATCTAACCTTTGTATTCCCCTCTGCAATGCATACTGCCCACTGTCATACCCTCCGTACTCCTCCTCTACACATATTACCCTCTGAGTCATCAGTACTCCTCTCCTTCACATACTGCCTCTTGTCAATCCCTGCATAGTTCACTCCTTCACATACTGCCCCTTGTCATACCCACCCACACTCTTCTCTGTCACAAACTGTCCAATGTCAAACCTTCTGTATTCCTCTCCGGTGCATACTGCCCCATGTCAGTTCTACTGCACTTCTCTTCTGCATATATTGCCCTATGTCAACTCCAGTCATTTTTTTTTTCAACTTCAGTCATTTTTTTCAACTCCAGTTCGTTTTTTTTCAACTCCAGTCTGGTTTTTTAACCACTTCAATACAGGGCACTTAAACCCCCTTCTTACCCAGACCAATTTTCAGCTTTCGGTGCTCTCACATTTTGAATGACAATTACTTAGTCATGCAACATTGTATCCAAATAAAATTTGAGTCCTTTTTGTCACCCAAATAGAGCTTTCTTTCATTTAATCACTCTGTTTTTTTTTGTTTTTTTTGTGCTATAAATAAAAAAAGATTTCGTGAAAAATTGCCCTTTTCTTTGTTTCTGTCATAAAATTTAGCAAATGAGTAATTTTTCTTCATGAATTTTGGCCAAAATCTATACTGCTACACATCTTTGGTAAAAAATAACCCAAATTGGTGTATATTATTTGGTCTTTGAGAAAGCTATAGAGTCTACAAACTATGGTGCCAATCCCTGAAAATTTATCAATCTGATCACACTTGAAGTACTGACGGCCTATCTAATTTCTTGAGATACTAACAAGTCAGAAAAGTACAAATACCCCTCTAAATTACCCCTTTTTAGAAAGTAGAATGTAGACATTCCAAGGTATTAAGTAGCATGGCAAGTTATTTTAAGTTGTATTTTTTTCCCACAATTCTTTGCAAAATTACGATTTTTGTTTTACAAAATTGTCATATTAACAGTTTTTTTCTCTCACAGAGCATATGCATACAACAAATTACACCCCAAAATAGATTCTGCTACTCCTCCTGAGTATGAGGACACCACATGTGTGGGACTTTCAAACAGCCTGGCCACATACAAAGGCCCAACATTGAAGTAGCATCATCAGGCGATCTACGAGCATAAATTGCACATCTCATTTCTCAACCACCTATTAGGCCGCATACACACGATCGGTCCATCCGATGAGAATGGTCCGACGGACCGTTTTCATCAGTTCACTGCTGAAGTGGCCTGATGGTCTGATGTGCGTACACACCATCAGTTCAAAATCCGAACGGGTCAGAATGCGGACACGTAAACCACGTACAACGTCACTATAAAGGGGAAGGCCAAAGCCTTCGCGGTGCCGCCCTTGAGTCTGCTTTTGCTAATTCCGTGTAACCGCGTGTTAGCGAAGGTTTGGTTAGAGACTTCATGAACTTCCGTATGACGGACCCCGTCTTCCACCGTCTATTGGATCTTCTGTCCCCCTATATCACAAGGCAGGACACTGTGATGCGCCAAGCCATCACGGCCGAGCAAAAGCTTATTGCCACATTGCGGTACCTGGCGATTGGGAGGAGCCTGCAGGACCTCAAGTTCTCGACAGGCATCTCTCCTCAGGCGCTTGGGATCATCATACCGGAGATGTGTTCTGCCATCATACAAGTGATGCAGTAGGAGTATTTTAAGGTAAGTTTCCTCCTTTAACATTACAATCTATGTCTTTAATAATGTGTGCTAATGTCTTGTATTTCTTGCATTTTTCCCTAATTACCATGATTGTAATATGCTGTGTGTGAATGTTCCCTTTTCTACCCATGCAAGTTGTAAGCTTTCCATGTTCTTTTTGTTGGCCTACATGCATCTTTCCCTTCACTAACCTGTCCAGCATGCTATCCTAGGGACAAACACACCTAGCGTAGTTTTTTTTTAGCCAGTATTTTGTCTGCTCCATCTGCCCCCCCTAAAATTGTTTATTGCCCCATCAGAGGGGTGAGGAGTCTGATAAGTGGGCCTATATTTTTGGCATGAAATACTCACTCCAATAATAAATTTTATACTGATGTTGCACAAGGATGGTTTTTGTATTGTGATTGCAATGTTTATGTGCCAAAGTACTATTTTTTTTTTGGTTTGTCCCCACAGTTTCCCTCCACACCACGGGAATGGCAGACTGTGGCTTCCAAATTTGCCCAGCGGTGTGAATTTCCGAACTGCGGAGGGGCAATAGATGGGAAACACATCCGCATAGTGCCGCCACCCCGTTCGGGGTCGTACTATTTTAACTACAAAGGTTTTCATAGTATCGTGTTGATGGCGGTGGTGTCGGCACAGTATGAATTTTTGTATGTGGACGTGGGGAAGAATGGCCAGCTGTCTGATGGGGGATGTGTTTGCGCGGACGGAATTTGCCAAGCGTCTACAATTTGGTGGTCTGGAACTGCCACGGGATGAAGACAATTTAGAGGGACTTCCGTTTGTTTTTCTCGCGGATGAAGCTTTTGGGCTTGGACCTCACCTCATGCGGCCTTTTCCCCAGAGGACCCTCACCCCGGAGAGGAGGGTTTTCAATTTCCGGCTGGCCAGAGCCTGGAGGGTACAGTAGTTGAGAATGCCTTTGGGATACTCGCCAGCCTGTTCCGCCTGTTCCAGACAGCGTTACACCTGGCAAAATATAAATTGAACAGTGTTGACAAATGTCAACATGTGATATCTGCCATCATGGGTGATCAATGGATGTGTTTTGGGGGTGCAAACCCTTCCTCTCACCTACTTGAGTAGCGAGGAAGGGGTTGCACCCACAAAGCACAGACAATCGATATCCTGTGATGGCAGATAGCACATGTTGACACACTGTGTGCATCTTCAAATTTTGGCGTGTGGATTATCCAATACAAACGGTTGTGCAAAACATAACATTGAAACTGGTTCGGGGGGGGGGGGTTTAATCTTTTATATCGCAATAAAAGATGGTGTAACTGTCGCCCTTCCTTCAGTGTGACACCACTCAGCGCTTAGGTACAACAACTTGAGGTATTTTGGAATAGCTTATCTGATATGTCTAAAGAATAGCTGCTGCTGAATAAAATCAAACAATGTATACAAAACAGTACAATAGAACAGTGGAACCTAAACAAGTCAAAACTAAAAGAGTCAAGACCTTAAAAGAGTCCATAAGTTGCATATAATACTGTAGCAGCGCTTAGTCTCAAAACCAAATCTGAGATTTTCTAAGGGTCTAGAAGACCTTCTAGGAATAAAATGATAGTGCAGGTGGTATAGACACAAAAAGCAGTCCTTAATTAAGTGCTCCTTTCACCAAAAGAGGGGGTGTTCACCACGTGGGGGGATAATTAGTCCCCAGTTGGGGATGCACTCACCACAAGACTGAATCAAAAAAGGGCCTGGATTATATATCTGTGTGTATCCTGGAAGATGCACTCTCCACCGTCAGGAATGTTTAAGATCAAACCGCATACATATAAGGTAAAAAAAAAAAAAAACTCATATAGTGTGATACCGTTTAAAACATTTATTGAGCCCAAAACATCCCAAATCATATATTGTGCGTACCACAATGTAAAATCATCAAGCATAAAACGAAAATCTGTACTGTGCCTGTCAGCTTCTCCCTGTGAGTCTGTAGAGATGTAAGTTTACTGCTACAAAACTCTCTGTTCCTGCTCTGGAGGCTGCACGGCGTCTCTGGTCAGTGATAAGCGTCACGCTCTGACGCGTTTCGTCATTGGTTAGACTTCAACAGAGGGCGTGACAATGCTTCTCACTGACCTGTATAAATACAGCAAAACCGAGCGAATCGCGTTCGCCTATTGGTCAAATCCGATCACATGTGCGCTCACTTCCGCTCATGCGCCCGGCGGACCGTACGGCATAGTTAAGGTATGGGCGGAAGTGATCTTCAATTCGACGTAAGATCATATCCTACATTTTGTTTAATCGAACGTCAGTTACGTTGCCGTCACAAGCGCATCTCTGACCCGCTCACTCATCGCCCATTCGATCCCATTGGTCAAACAGCGCGTTCCACCTCGCGCATGCGCACATGTGCGCCTGCCTGCTGCGCAATGCGGCACACGAGGGAAACAAAT
>JAJQKJ010001070.1:0-56140 GCA_029574335.1 Rana kukunoris | reverse complement strand
ATACAAGAGATGGTTATAGACTGCAGACATGATACAAAGAGGGTGAGAGTTGCTGACTCGATACAGGAATGGACAGAGAAGATACCCCCCCTCCACAGCAGGCGTGAGAAGTAGGTATGACCCAGCTGTTTGCAGTAAACATCATTACCTTCAGCTCCTATCTTGTCCTGTTCGTCCCTGGACTCCCCCGCACAGTCCAGCTGCTGATTTCAACAGTGTCTCCAGGAGCGTGCTGAAGGGCAGGACCATGATGTCATTGTGCCTAAACCCCCCCCGCCTGTGCCCAAACTGCCAAGCTAGGCCAAGCCTGCCCCAAGCCCAACGGCTGAGCTAGGCTGACCCAAAAGCACGCATGTGCATTGTAAATCCGCCCCGTGCCATGTTTTAATGGGTGGAACTGCACCAGTCGTGACAAAGCCAATTTTCCAGGATTCTTCCCAGGACACAGTCAGACCGGGACATGGGTCTGAATTCTGTGAATGTCCCGGAAAATCTGGACTGTTGCAACTATGAGGTGGCTCTGAGCTCTAACTCTGGCTCCAAGATGAATGCAGCACACAACTGTCCCATTAATGTGCCTGTTTCCTACAAAATCTGGCCTAGACCACCAAAATAAACAGTCACAGGCTCTAGCTATCACGTGGCCATTGTAAGGTTCTGTAAAATAAGTGCATAATAAATTTTTTATCCACAAACAGCAGCTTAACTAGCCGTTGCAGTAGAACACATGCCCCAGGTCTCTCTCTGAGATGCCTAAGAGTTGCCAAACCATAGTAGATATCTGACTTTGGCTGTGTTTGACTTTTCTAAGCCTCTCCAATGAAAATAGTGGCGCAACATTAGGGCCTCAATCCCACTGGCATTTTAAAATGCTGCTTATACAGGCTTTTGATGTTTTTGTTTTTTTAGCCTGTAGAAACATGTGTCCATGTACATTTGGGCATTTAAAGGCATATTTGAAGAGGAGTATTTAACACAAGCGCATTTCTTGAGAGGACTCTCAATCAAAAAAAAGTTGCAATTAGGAGCGTTGGGCATTTTGGAGTGTAATTTGAAGTGAAAAATGAGGGGAATGTTTTGGAAAAAAAATTAAAACGCAAACGCAAGCATTTTGGTCATGCTGCTTTTTCCTGCCAATGTTCTAGCATTTTTTTCCAGGTGCCTAGTGTGCATGACCCTAGAAATTGACAATAGCTTTTCAGTTAGGGACATGCTCTGCCTCAGCTTCACCTGCAAAGTGGTAGAGGCAGCATTAGGGCAGAGCACAGAGCCTGGCTACATCCGCTGCTCTCTGATGGATCTGGGAAGAGGTATAAAAATCGGGACAAGTAGCACAATGCAGAGAAAGTAGGAGCAGCCAGGCATAAGGACAGCCACAATGTGTGAAAAGTAGTTTCAGTGGTGCCCTGCTTCCATTTGCTGTATGCAGTAGCTTTCTTTTCTTACAAGTCCTGAAAACATATAATAACAGACACGGGCCTCTCTAATCACTTACTAAATGTAGCCAGACACAGAGGAAGCCAAGAAGATGGAGCTGGAAAAGTCTTTCTTGCTTACAAGAAAGGAAATTTTACTCCGTAGAAGTTTGGGCTTTTTAGTCAAGCCTGTCTCACATAACAGATTGCAGAAGTGCGCCTTGCCCTTCTATACACTGACCTCAGCCCATATGAACACTGCTGAATCCCCCATGAGCACTGGCATGTCTTAACTATAAATGAGCTGTATGCCAAGCTTTGCATATAATGAGAGGCTAGCCATTGTGATGAAGTCTTCCCTATGACATAAAAGGAGGTCTGGATCTGTACCAGACCTGAAATCTGTAAATATGGATTTCTCCTCTCCTTATCCTATGTTTATTTAATCTTTACACATGGGAGAAAAAAAGTAAGACCCAGGGCCTGGATTTACCATAGGCACAGTAGGCTTGTGATTATAGGCACCAAAACAAAGAGGTGGCTCATTAATGTAAAAGTGTATGCCACATGTCTGTTTCCTCTCAGTAGAAATATCATTGTAGCGCTCACCCCTGAAGGAGCCGCTGATTAGTTTGGGACCACGCATGTTAGGTTACCAGTGATTCTTGTCTAGGATAATATTAGTGATGCTGGTTAAAGAGCAAGTGTCCAGACGTCAACTTGAGTATTCAATGCTTTATTCCAAGCCCAACATGGCCGACATCAACATGACACACAATAGAGGAAAGGTTGATGAGCAAGGAGAGAACTGTAGTATGAGGCCTTGGATATCAAAGAGAGAGTGAGCCTCCTCTCAGCACAGTCAAGTTTCAAACGTCGCCACTCTCAACAGAGTGGGCAAAGTGCCCCGCGACAGGCGATTTACTTGAGCCTGGCAGCCGAAGGGCCACTTTTAAACAAAGTCACCTGGAGGAAAAAAGGGCCTCTGCCACAGGCCTGGTGAATTTTTCTTAGATTTGTCAAAGGCTAGAACCAATGAATCCTCCCAGTAAGTCCAATCTCAAGGTCCCGACTGACAGCTGAAGTGTACCTGTCATGTGGCGTGGTGACCGGATCCCTGGTGGTTCGTCCACGCATCGCAAACAACCTCTACTTCTGGGTTCTCCCGAGCCGATCCCCCACTGTTCAGCTCCCGGCTTAGGATCTGGGACCCAGCAAGCCGCTGGGGCCCCTCTTTGCATCAGAATGAAGTTCCGCCTGGTACGCAACCTTGGCCAGGCAGGCCTCGATGGCGGGGCATAGCACAACTCTCTCACAGGCGACTGCCCCAGATATACCCTCCCCCCCAGCATGTCCAGAGAAAGAACCGCTCCTCTGATTGGCTGCTGGGAGAAGGTGGTCCGTCAGAACCCCTTCTAGCGCCGACTGTCACCCAGAGGTAACAAACACCCCCCTGGCATGCAGACCGACCCACAAGGCAATTCCAAAAACTGGCAGAAACCCAAATTTAGGCAATTCGTGAATGGGAGCAACTTAACTCTCCCATTCCCCACTAACTTTAGCGTAACGCCCCGCAAATAGGGGGGGCGCTACATCATTATATCACAATATTCTAACCCATGATAGAATGCATTAAGATGAGAAACCTTTAGGGTTACAATCCTTTTAAGGGGTTATCATAGGTACCAAAGAATGTGTGCATAAAGGGTCCAGTGTAATCCAACGTTGGCAGTGCGCTTTGCAATTCAAGAGTACTGGCCCCAACTTTTTTTTTTTTTTAATTAAAGGGTAATGTTTTGGGTCTGTTTTGTTTAATTTCTTTAAAGCTGAACTTACATGAATCTTGTTGTGCTTTGTTTATTTCTTTCAGATCTGTGCAGTAATCCAGTGTAAAACTTTGCATCTCTGCAGGAGCTTCCTGTATTAAGACCAAATATTGCTGATCTTCCGCCTTGTGCAGGGTGACTGTCTTGTGTATCCGCCCCCCTCATGTAGATTTCTCCAGGCAGCTTGTAGTGGATACCTGTTGGGTCCCTCCCTCACTCTGTGCTCTCTCACACATGTTATGTGCCACAGCAACAATATCACCATTACTTTTACAAAACAATACCTAGGTTTTTAAAAGGCATTCAAAAAAGGCACACAAAATGGCTTTAAATCCTTTAAAACAATACGCTCACTGATTTTTTTAATCAATGGGATCAAAAATGTTACAAAATGCAGATAACATGCTGGAGAGTTTATTGACAGTAGAAAAAAGTGACTGAAGCCAAAAACAGCAGCTGTAAAAATGTCCAAAAACGCATGAGGCCTAATAGAAAAAAAAAGTTTTGCCTTTAGTTATACTTTAAGGTACCCTGACTCTGATGGAAGCCTCCGTTGGAGATGTTCATAGGCAGGGGGAGTAAGAGGGGCTTTACACATTCAAATATTTGTGTACATTACACTTGAGCTACTGAGCTTTGTAAACATCAGGTTTTTTAACATTTAGAAAAAACATGTGAATAGTCCACCTGCTGATATGACAAATGTTAAATATAGTTGTCAAAAAAAGAGAAAATATTTTTGAAATGTTAATTTTTTAGTCCTGACATGGACATTTTATAGATAGGCAACTCCTAACCTCATATTGATTAGTGGTTCCAAATTAATAATAACTACTGAAGTAGGGAACAGACACAAAAGATACACTCAGCATCTTCCCAAATAACTGTTCTGCTAAAATTATGACATAATTGAAGGTTTTTATACATATGATTACATAGGTATCACACATACAATTGTATGTTTATGGTAACAAGGGGCGTAACATAGACAGACTAATTCTAATCAGGCCTCGAAAGAATGCAATGTAATGAAAACTGTGCCGTGTGCACATTGAGGGTAGTGTGCAATACATACAAAATAGAATACAGTTATATAAAGAACTTACAAATTTCCTTTACAGTCCAAATTTTTATTAAGATAATATGTAAAAACATCACTGTTTATGCATTCTAATCCACACAGAAATAGAAAGTATAAAAGGCATAAGGTTTTGTTTGTACAATTCTTTGTCAGATGCATCTGCACATTTCACATTATGTTTTCCAAGAGTTTAATATATTTTATGTTTCTCTGCCAGTGGGTTGAATCGAATCATTATAAGCCATGATGTACATCAAACCCAGTGATGTAGATATAACCAACCAGGCAAACATGCAAGGATTGTCAATGCAGGAAATACTGTAGGCCATGACTTCATACCTGGGAAATGTTCGTTTGGGCATCTTACAAAACTCTAGAAACTCTGCCATAAAAGTGTTCCACAGACAGCTGTTTTCTTGATTATCTCTAGATTATGTGGACAGTAGGAGGATGTGCACAGTGTGACTCATATTTCTTATAAACCGTGGGTCATAGGAAAGCCCTCTAGGAGATCATGAACCATGGAGAGAAAAAAAGTGAGTCATAAATTAGACAGGCCTTCTGAGGTCCACATACCTCCAAATCACTTACCCACACAAACTCCTAAATAACTTTGTCCTTGAGTAAATACAAACTTTTTTTTGTCAAGGCAAGCCCCATTCATGATGTGAAAATGTAAATGCTGATTTTGATTGAGTTGATGTCAGAGTTTCATGACTTTAAAGCCTCGTACACACAGGTAGATGTTGTTTTGGCGGTTCTAAAAAGGTATTTGCGGTGGATTGCATTTCAAAGCCGCTTGACAGGTGACTTGGAGGTATTATGCCGCCGTTTGAGAGGAAATCCACTGCTCTACAACCGCGTGCATTCGATGTGGTTGAATTGTTGTTGTGACACGGTCCTATTCACTTGAATAGGGCGCATTTGCTGCTACCGCCTGCCAAAAGAGACACGCTGTATAAAATATGTTGAGCTGTGACTACACCAATGTACACAGATATGCCTGCCTGTGGGAGGTAAAAATGTGGACTGCTTTTACTGCTTCCTGGCTGCCCGTGTGAACAAGGGTATTTCCTGAAATTTTTTGTAACTTTTTGTATTTAAGAATTTTATGATGCAAAACAGAGAACCACAGCTATAGAAGCAGACTAGAGAAGACATAGAGCACATAATTCTCTCCTCTGCAATGGTAGAATAAATACCAACAATCATAACATAGACAGTGGGAATAGAGCATAACTCAGTGTAACATGTATAATGAGCCAATGAGGGAAAATCTAGAGCTTCAGGAAGCAAAAATACTGGGGATATCCCTAGCAGGAACACTCTTTTGTAAAATCTCGGTCATACCAGTTTAATTAAGAAGATGGCCAAGCCCTAGGCTGTCAGTACCTATAGCAGGTATGCCCTCTACTCCTAGTAATAATCTGTCAAAGTGAGATGTGGAGGGACAATTGTAATACTCTGGATGGATTATCTAGGCAAAGGAGAAGCACTTACTAATACAGATTTAGACAGATTTGTGGACAATATTTAAGAGAAATAGGCCTTTTGTGTACACAGAAAAAGTGTAAATCTTTAAAGGTACACTAAAGGGTCGTTTTTTATTAGATCAATTGATTGCTGTAAGCTAGAGCATTTAAATATCACTTACCTTGTTTTTCCTTTTGACTTCCAAAATACAGTAATCCAGGTTTGAAAATGCCATTTCCTGTCTCTCCTCTTCTTGCTTTCCACCAGCACCTGCATGGTGGAAAGCAGAATGTGCTCACCCCCTCCCTATGACTACAGCTCTGTGTGAAGATGCTCCCTTATTCCTCACAGGCATGGAGGCTAAGCCTAATAGGAACTGTAGTTCCCATTAGGCTGTGATGTAGCAAGAATGAACGCGCACCGCAAACCAGGAAGTCAGTGAGAATAACGATTCAGGAGTGATGGAGGTGAATAAAACAGCTCAATTTCAACAGATATCAAACTAGTTATAATGCAAAACATTACTTTTTACTTTATCAGCTACTGTCAGACTTTAGTTTAAGAGGAAAATATTTTTGTCTTTACAACCCCTTTAAGTTCAGCTCATGATAAATAGAGGCAAACACAAAAGTGTTGCGTTTATAATTTTGCTCAGTGTACATACAATAATTAACATTCGTCCCCATAAAACCTTGTGTCATGGTGTGTTTTTTCGTACCCCGTCGCTTTGTTATCCAACATCTAGTTACCTTCTTTCCTAAACTTCCATATGTCTATTCCTATTACAGCTGTTTCATCCTTAGATTGCTCAGAGAGACCGTTGTAGGTTCTACTATCCAACTTGGCCAAACTCTTTCATATTTTTCTTGACATCCTCTACAATATGTTTCTCTATTCAAAGACAAGCTGTCATTTACTAAATAGTTCCAAAAGGCAAATAAGGGAGCATCTGATTTTTTTCCAGTTCAGTATTATTGACTTTCTCGCATAATAAAGCAACAGATTTTTTTGTGTTCTCTTTGCTATAGTAGAAATATTATTCCCCACCAGTCCCAAAAGACAGATCCCTGCATCCTGTTTTAAGACCAACTTTCTAACGTACCTATAGCAATTACATTTATAACCCTTGTCCAAAATATGACAATAGCGGGACAAGACCGAAATATATGAATAAGATCACCTGGGATATACCAACATCTCCAACAGTTCTGGGAATTCAATGGGCTTATTCTATATAATCTATAGACATGTGCACACGGAAATATTTCGGTTCGGAAATTTTGTTTTCATCCGAAAAATAAATGTATTTTTTTTATTTGATTTTGTTTTTCGTTAGATATTGCATCCGTCGGAAAATCTGAATGAATTAAAGTTGAATCTGTCATTAAAGGCTTATGGTGTCTGTCGAATGTTCAAAGAAGATTCGATGGAGCAGCAAAACTGTACAACGCCGCAATCCTACATTTCCGGTCAAATGTTCCGCCTACAAGCTATAGTAGAATTCAAATTTTGTATGACTAGTAATAATTATATTTATTAATTATTATTACTAGTCAACCAACATTAGAATTTTTCTATAGCCTATGGGCTTAGCATTTGACTGGAAATGTACGATTGCGGCCTGGTACAGTTTAGCTGCTCTGTCGAATCTTCTTAGAACTTTCGACAGACACCATAAGCGATCAGTGACAGATTAGACGGTTGTATGTTTTTCGATGCTTTGTCGAATCTTCGTCGTTCATGTTGAATTGTAAAGTTAGTTCTAGCTATTTTACTGCTCCTCCTCTTTGGTAACAATCAGCCAATAACATTCATCATCATCATTATTTTTATTTTACTTCCCCCACCCAATTCCAGCAGCTATCTTTTCTTTATATAATGTTGAATCTTTTCTCTCTATGTAGAATAATCTTGGACTACTAGGGTTAAGGTTAGGCATATTCGACCACAGATTGTTATGCTGCGTACACACCATCACTTTATGTGATGAAAAAAAAAAAAAAATTTGTGAAGTAAAAAACGACGTTTTTGAAACTTCAATTTTCAAAAACGACGTTGCCTACACACCGTCGTTTTTTCACAATGCTCTAGCAAAGCGAGGTTACGTTCACCACTCTTTTCCATTGAAGCTCGCTTCATAACTAGCTTCTGGGCATGCGCGGGTTGAAAAACGTCGTTTTAAACGTTGTTTTTTGCTACACACGGTGATTTTTTGTGAAACAAAAAACGACGTTTTGAAAAACGACACAAAAAATTGAAGCATGCTTCAATTTTTTTTTTGTCGTTTTTCACAAGACATAAAACTAAGTTTTCCCCCACACACGGTCATTTAAATTGACGTTTTTAAAAACGTTGTTTTTTTTCATCACATATTGTCAGCGTCATGTCGAATCTCCTATCTATATCGAACTGTTGTTGCAACGAAAATGAAAATGAAGCATTTATTTATGTTGGATCTTTCAGTTTTCATATTCTGCGCATTCGTTTTCATTTGTTAAAACGATAACGAAAATACCTGAAATTTGGACGAAAATGCATTGGGACGAAATCGAATGCACATGTCTAATAATCTATAGGGTGTATAGTACATTCTGTGTGTTATCTTAAATTGTATAAGTTTATCTTGAAGAGAAACCAGTGTCTGAAAAGGGAATCCCCATATCTCCTCCCAGTTCTCCTCTTCTAACTCCGGAACGTCTCTTATCCAACATGCTCGAAGCTTACTCATATCTGACAGTGATGCTCCCACTAAATGGGTATATAAAGCTGAAATCGGTTTCTCTTTCAATCTCCCTCTAGTTATCTGCTCTAATCCAGATTCTACCAATAGCGGAAAGCTTTGAGGAAATTGGGCAGAAAGAGCATGTGCTTCCTGGAGTATTCCAGTGCTCCTATATCATTTCTTCTGGATCTCTGGATCTTGAATGGAGTTTAAATGAGGCAGCTGAGTGGAGTATTTGGAGATAGAATCGCTTTAGAATGTTTTTCTTGCGCTAAGCCTCGGAACAGCAATACCTGGAGTGCTTCAGTGGAACCTACCACCGTAGCCTTTAACATTATCGCAGGGTTATATTGATCTGGATTCAACAATCCACCTGCCATTACCAGCTGTGTCGCTAGATAATATTTGTGAAAGTCAGAAAGGCCAGTCCCCTTGTGCTAAAGGGCACATAAGTGCAGTCAATTTAATTTTGGGTAGTTTATTTCTCCATATGAATAAAGAGAAATTACTATGTAATTGTGTAAAAAAAAAAATCGGTACTCACTGTGGTGAATTTCTAAATAAATATAAGAATTTGGGGAGAATCTTTATCTTTATTATATTTATGCGACCCAACAGCGACAGGGTTAAAGTCTCCCATACTTTTAGTTTTTTCTTACGTTCCTGTACTACTGGATTTAAATTAAGCATAAAAAATTCACAGGCCTGTCGTGAGATTACTATCCCGAGATATTTAAATACTGTTACCCATTGCAGTG
The DNA here is from genome assembly GCA_029574335.1 of Rana kukunoris. Classification (NCBI taxonomy): domain Eukaryota; kingdom Metazoa; phylum Chordata; class Amphibia; order Anura; family Ranidae; genus Rana; species Rana kukunoris. Next base: position 46,865 of record JAJQKJ010001070.1, on the reverse strand, counting down.
GCAGGTCCGTAGAAGCTGTATCCTGTGCTCCTTGATCAATAGCAAACAACAGGGATTTACCCCAATTTACCTTGAGCCCTGTAAATAACGAATATGTATTTAGCAAATCTAATGCCGCGTACACACAATCGTTTTTCGGCATGATTTAAAACAACGTTTTTAAAAACGTCATTTAAAATGATCGTGTGTGGGCTTCTTCTGAAAAACGAGAAAAAAAAATTCGAGCATGCTGCATTTTTAAACGTCGTTTTTTAAAATGTCGTTTTTTCGGGTTGTAAAAAATGATCGTGTGTGGGCTAAAACAACGTTTTAAACCCATGCATGCTCAGAAGCAAGTTAGAGACGGAAGCTTGAATGGAACTTCCCCTTTAGAGTGCCGTCGTACGTCACCGCGCTTTGCTCATAATTTAAAAAAAACGATGGTGTGTGGGCAAACGTTTAATTTTTTAATGATGAAGTTGGAAAAACTTTGCCGAAAAACAACATTTATTCCATGATGAAAAACGATCGTGTGTACGCAGCATAAGGCTCCCTGTAATGATGGGTCAGCATCGCCCAAGAAGAGCAACATATCATCCGCATATAGGGTTACCCTCTCCTCCAATTTGTTTGGGAGCCACGTCGCATGACCGCGCAATTGTCTGTTAAAGCGACGCAGTGCCGAAATGTAAAAACCCCTTGGGTCATTTAGCAGCATATTGGTCCGGTCCATAAGTGGTTAATTTACATATCCTCTAATACAGCCTGGAGTCTTTATATTGAATATAGGAGGAAACTAAAACCCTCATATTGTCTATACGTATATATTCAAGATACGTTTTCACCATTTAAACTTGGTAGATGTTAATATTGCCACATAGAACATTGATTTTTTTTATATAATGGCATTGACCTCATTCTATAAGTAAACCTGATATGGTCATTTACATACTTTTTATGATTTACAATAAAGGAAGACCTAGGGAAACTTCCTTCTGCTTGTACGGGGGTAACGCTACAGGGATAATGAGAAGAATAGTGCCTGGGAGGAAGGAGGAGAACAAAAGTGGCCAACAGATGGTGGGGGAACAACAGTGCCCAGTAGGGACTGGGGAAAAACATTAGTGTCAGTGGAAAACACTTACCTTACACAGAAGTCTATGTCCAGCTCTGCTACTCTCTCCTTTCTTCCTACAGCCAGGACTATACAGACTATGTCAGGAATGTAGCACTACCACCACAGGGGCTGCTGGTAACTGTCCCCCAGAACCAGGGGGAGGCACCAGAGATCAGCTTCTATGAGTCATCCAGCCTGACCTGTAATAAACCCTGACCAAGATACTAGACTCACACTTACCATGAGTCAATACATTTTTCTGTACTTTAACATTAGCACACTAGAGGATGCTATGGGAAGGAGATCACTCCACCACAAAGTGTCTGCAAAGACCTGCAGGCAGGTGCTAGATCAAGTGATCCAGTATTCAGCCCCGCCCAAAGTCCGGATCTGCCGGATGCTGGTAATTTTGTTTAAGTCTCAGGACAGTCCCAAGAAATCTGGAATGGTTGGAGGTATTGCTTTGAACATTATGGGGAATAGTCAGGGCCGTCTTTAATATGGTTTTGGCCCTGGGCAAACATTTTTTTTGGGCCCCCCTCCAGCTCATTTTGGGCCTGGCTGGTTCACATGTATGTGTTTTGGCGGCCCTCATTTGTGCAGGCACAGCAGCCCATTGATTTGAATGGGCTGCCATGTCTTTGTTTTCTGCAGAAAAAAGATGCATTCAGCATTTTAAAAATACAGTTGCCTTGAAATCTATTCTGCTTTTGCACCATGCTACTTACCTGCAGTTCTTGCACACACAAATGCACTGTGTTTTTAAAAGCGTGACCTAAACGTCTAAAAATGCAGCAAGTTTGACAGTGCAGGAACTGCAGATAAGTCAGAGCAGACAGCAGAATGGACAGACAGTGCTGTATTTCATTGCTTGATGGGCATAGGTGTGCCGTGTGCGCAGCCTATTACATGAGGCATGCGCTTTTCTTTGCAGGAAACGCAGGCATGGGGGCCCATTCAAATGAATGGGCTGCTGTGCCTGTGCAAATGTGGACCGCCAAAACACATACATGTGAACCAGCCAGGCCCAAAATAAGCCCATGAAGCAGTTAAATACAGACAGTAATGCCATGTGCTCTTAGGCCTTACTCAGCCTGGACTGCAGGTCTGGTCTGTGATTTAAAGAGGTCCTGTATTTTTCACATGGCATGGCCTGGGGTCCCATGGCGCTAAAGCAGAATGGACAGACGGTGCTGTGACCCCATGCCGTGCCATGTGTAAAATACAGGAACTTTTTAAAACACTGACCAGGCCTGCAGTGAATCATCAAATATTATAAAGACTTTGGGCACACTCTACAGAAAACTTCTATTTACAATATAGTTTAGCAAACAGTGACATACCTTGAGGAGCAGGAAGAAGTCAGCCTCGGTAAGATCAAACTGGGGATGCTATAAAATCACATTCTTATTCACTTTTATATACAAGCAGCACCCAGTTGCAGGAAGGTAAAAGTGCATGTCTAAAGGGACGACAGGGGTGATGTACATTTTAAAACACTGGGAAGGGAAGCAGTACTGCGTGCCGCTGATGATTTTCAGCGCTGATTTGTGGGCAGCACAGGGGCTTAACGGGCGGCTCTGCTTTGGGCCCCAACAGTGACAGGGCCCTGGGCAGCTGCCCCTGTTTGCCCTATGGTAAAGATGGACCTGGGAATAGTTACAGCTCTTTTCAGTGTTTTTTGCTGTCTGTGTCTAGATGGGGAGATCTCACTTCACATACATTTGAATACAATTAGACATCTATGACCAGAACAACTGTCCACATTGGAAGATTTATCTGCATCAGAAATATATTCATTCTGCCCCAGGAAAAGGCTAGAATACTGCACATATCTTCTAAGAATCAACATTCTCTGCTGTCATGGAAACTGAATATCTGTGTTTCAATTGTGCTCATTCAACACCCACAATTTTTTTCTTTGTATAATCAATCTGTGGTGTAATTTTCATCAATTTCACTGCAAAGTGGAACTCCAGGGAAGCAGTTAAATACACACTGTATCTCTGAACATTATTGGCAAAAATAATACCCGTTCATCCGCCCAGGTTGCCTGATAAGAGAAAATCATGGACACTAGGGTCCCTGTCAAACCTTGTTGCTACCTACCCTTCAGGAGGGTCCCCTCAATCCAGGAGCAATCAGAAGGTTTCATTGGTCATTGGCATGTGTTTTGGCTGTGCCCACCAGGAAGTCCCCTTAGATCCCTCCTGAGGGAGTGACAGAGACAGGGAAACACATGCCACTTATTGTAAATTATGGAAAAAATTATATTTCTTCTGTCACCTCGTCGAGGATTGTAACCCCCTCTGTCCGGTGAAGTGATAATGTATAGCCAGTCTGTATAGATAGGTTGTATGTTTGTCTATGTCTTCTTTTAGGAACGCCAGGGATGGGACGGCTGTCCATCTCCACAGCGGGAACAGATGAAGTCCTGTGAGGCCGCATACACACGATCGAATATATCTGCTGAAACTGGTCCTCAGACCAGTTTCAGCGGACATATCCGATCGTGTGTACGGGCTAGTAGACAGGTTTCCAGCAGACAAAAGTTTTAAAGCATGCTTTAAAACTTGTCTGCTGGAAACCCCGTCTGTCCGACATGTCCGCTGGTTAGTACGCCTAACCAGCGGACATAAATCCCCCGCATGCGCCGAATGGATTCAACGCATGCGTGGAAGTATTTTACTTCCTGGTTCGGTTACGTGGCGGCGTCAAAGTCACTGCCACGTCACCCCGCTGTCCGTCTGTGGGGATTTTGGTTTGATCGTGTGTACACACATCAGACTAAAATCTCCAGGAGACATATCCGATGAAATCGGTCTGTCGGACCGTTTTCATCGGATATGTCTCCTCGTGTGTAGGCAGCCTGACAGGTAGATTATTCCTCCTAAGGGAGTAGTGCTCTGGGTTCACTTGTATGTCAAACTAGCTGCAGGGTCCTGTAGTTAGGATGTATATGCCAAAATGTACAGTGTAAATATGTGAACAGATTGTGCATATTCTATTTTTGTACCTTATTTATTTGTGCATAGCCCGTCAAAGTTTTCACCTTTCCCCCCATCCAACCAACTGATATGGGATGCCTTTACTTCTGGGCCCAGGAGGTAATTTTGCAAATTTATATTTTTCCTTCCACAGCTGAGGACAGCTGTGATTTTGGTGGGGGGGTGAATGTAGCACCCTCTACCGTAGGTAGGTGCTAAAATAGGATTTTTTGCTAGGGAAACTGTCAGTGCAGGTAAATTTAGGCAGGCAGACCTATGCTTCAGGCTAGGCCTGCTTGTTTTGATCTGGAGGCAGAGAGTGGTTAGTGTACCAGTGGGTGTGACCACCTGTGCTCTAGTTCTGGGGCGCCTCCCCTCCTTCCAGGTAGAATGATCTGGAAGAGGGGCAGGACACAGGACTGGAGTGACAAGGAGCTCATGTGAGGAGCCCTGACCAATCCCCACTTGATATTGGCCTACCACAAAAGTTCAGTTTCCAGCCCACTGGGGAGGAGTTGTTGGCTGGGAGACGTGGAGAATGAAGCATTAGGCAGCAGTAGGAGGCCATCTCCATCTGGGGGGTGTGCCGATCGCGGAGGAGCCCGGAAGACCTGGGAGGGAGCTATATCCTTACACGGTCATGGATGGAGTGTCCTGGAACAGAGGGGCTAGAGAAGCTGTCAGAACATGTGTCCAGTTAATGTTCTTCATCATGGACTCAGGGCAGGAAAAGGTCAGTGAGTCGATTACAGTGGATTTCTGTATGAGGCATGCCAGGGGAGCTGGGTGCGAGGTCAGAGGAGAGACTGTGGTAAAGGTGTCAAATTGATGCGACCTGAGGCTGCAGGATTTGCGGACCAGACTTGCTGGGAACAGTAGTCTGCCAAGTTACATGTGCTACTAAATTACTAGGCCACCGGGGAGAGGTACTACAGACCTCTGGCCTAGTAACTTCAAATTTCATAGCCAGCCATTGAGACTGTTCAGAGAGACCTCTTTTGCTCACAAAGGAGATTGTTACAGAAAAGATAAGGCTCCGGCAATAAAGTTTGTACAGGAGGAGAGAAGTCCTGGGAGCAACAGTCTGTGGGAGATACACAGAGGAGGAGAAATAGTCTACATGGTGATGCAGGGGAAGTGACTGTAGATATTATCTATGCATCAGTACTTCAAGGCTCAATCAAATTACAAGTTCCTTAATATGACGACAAAGCAACATGTTCTATGGTTATCCCATATCCCTCTTTCTCCAACCAAGTTATATCCCCCCAATAAACAAAAACAAAACAATGGAAATGACTGTTCATTGTCTCTGAGGTGATAGATGGAGGTCTAGCAGCAGGGTGATATGGTGGATATTAGTTACTAGTAGCAACCAAGCGCTACACATGTATTAAGGCCACTTGAATCTGTTGCATCACCTGTGTAAAAGAGGCATTAGAAAACTAGCACACAAGTAATTTTTGGATATGTAGTCCCACGGCATGCACTAGGGAGTGTTTGTGCACGCTCTCCAATATTGGGGGAAGCGCAGATAAAGCTGGAATGAGACATTTTAATAAGTGTAGCGCACCTCCTTAAGGGCCACAGTGAACTGGGATCCCCCACCCTGCACAGCCAGGCACACCAAATTTTCACTGTCACTTCAGAGTCAGACAACAGTCCAGTACTTTTTTTTTTTTTTTATTGAGGGTAATGAGCTTGGATGGGGATAGGGGTATTTTGGGACACCCACTTGACTTCAAAGCAAACTTCAGGAACAAATTCTAGTATATACAGTTTTTTTTATACAGCTCATTTCCTTCCTCCAGCACTTCACTTGCTTGCAGAATCTCCAGCAGTGTCACTCTATAAAAGTCTATAGCAAAGGCCCATTACAGGCAAGGACCCTTAGCCCCTTTACTTGTGGAATGTAGAGTGACACCATTAACACATTTACTGCACTTCCTCCAATGGTTACTGGTCCCAGCACCACCTCTTCAAGCCCTGCCAGCCCTCCTGGCTGCAACAGCCTCTTTTATTGAAGTTAAATAAAAATGTTGAATTAAAATATTCCCTCCTGTCTACTTTTCCACAGCCCTCCCGACTGATGCTCCCCAGTCCCCAAGACTGACACTCAACAGCTGTCAGTGATTGGAAATAGACCAGTACCGTGTGATTGCAAAAGAGGAATCCAAACAGATATAGGAAAAAGGGTGATTTATTTAAGAAGAGGGGGTAACACCCCACCACCTTCAACAAGCACAGTGCAACAAACAAAAGATCCACAGTGACACAAATAACACTAAAGACAATATGTATAGCAAGGGAAATACCGGAATCATAAACAGGCCAGGCCGAGGTCATACACGGGGGGATCAGGAAGTAGCTGCGGACGGGGAATGAATAGGAAGGGAAAGTCCAGGTCAGGATGGATCAGGACGGATCAGGATGGATCAGGACGGATCAGGACGGATCAGGATGGATCAGGAGGGATCAGGAGGGATCAGGAGGGATCAGGAGGGATCAGGAGGGATCAGGAGGGACACAGCAGGTACAGGGTCCAGATAACAGGTACAGGGTCCAGATAACAGGTACAGGGTCCAGGTAACAGGCACAGGGTCGGTTTGATAGACAGATACCAAGGCAAGTTCTGTTTGAACCTGCCGGGTATATATAGGGCGTGTTAATTGTGTTCAGGTCACACCTGAACGTAGCAAGGGCCAGGTGCTCCACACTGCCAGGGTCCATCCGCTGGTGGAGGTCAGTACTGCGTCCCAAAGGTGATATACCAGCAGGGGGAAGTTCCCCTGACAGCTCTGAACTGCCAGGAGACCCCTGCTGGTGGGACGCAGCACTGCAAGAAAGAATATAAATAGCACCAGCGGATGGAACCTTTCCTGACAGTACCCCCCCTCAAAGGAGCGGCCTCCGGACGCTCTAACTATCCGTTGCCGGGAAGAGTCCAGGGTGACTAACTGGGCAATGGGAGGCTCCGGGTCATCGAGCTGGGCAGCAGGCTCCGGGTCATCGAGCTGGGCGACAGGCTCCGGGTCATCGAGCTGGGCAGCAGGCTCCGGGTCATCGAGCTGGGCAGCAGGCTCCGGGTCATCGAGCTGGGCAGCAGGCTCCGGGTCATCGAGCTGGGCAGCAGGCTCCGGGTCATCGAGCTGGGCAGCAGGCTCCGGGTCATCGAGCTGGGCAGCAGGCTCCGGGTCATCGAGCTGGGCAGCAGGCTCCGGGTCATCGAGCTGGGCAGCAGGCTCCGGGTCATCGAGCTGGGCAGCAGGCTCCGGGTCATCGAGCTGGGCAGCAGGCTCATTGAGCTGGGCAGCAGGCTCATTGAGCTGGGCAGCAGGCTCCGGGTCATCGAGCTGGGCAGCAGGCTCCGGGTCATCGAGCTGGGCAGCAGGCTCCGGGTCATCGAGCTGGGCAGCAGACTGGAAGTCATCAACCTGGAAGTCATCAACCTGGGCGGCAGACTGGAAGTCATCAACCTGGGCAGCAGACTGGAAGTCATCAACCTGGGCAGCAGACTGGAAGTCATCAACCTGGACGGCATCAACCTGGAAGTCATCAACCTGGGCAGCAGACTGGAAGTCATCAACCTGGGCGGCATCAACCTGGAAGTCATCAACCTGGGCGGCAGACTGGAAGTCATCAAGCTGGGCAGCAGACTGGAAGTCATCAACCTGGGCAGCAGACTGGAAGTCATCAACCTGGGCAGCAGACTGGAAGTCATCAACCTGGGCAGCAGACTGGAAGTCATCAACCTGGGCGGCATCAACCTGGAAGTCATCAACCTGGGCGGCAGACTGGAAGTCATCAACCTGGGCGGCAGACTGGAAGTCATCAACCTGGGCGGCAGACTGAAAGTCATCAACCTGGGCGGCAGACTGAAAGTCATCAACATGGGCGGCAGACTGGAAGTCATCAAGCTGGGCAGCAGACTGGAAGACATCAACCTGGAAGTCATCGACCTGGGCGGTATCAACCTGGAAGTCATCAACCTGGAAGTCATCAACCTGGAAGTCATCAACCTGGAAGTCATCAACCTGGAAGTCATCAACCTGGAAGTCATCAAGCTGGGCAGCGGACTGGAAGTCATCAGGCTGGGCAGCGGACTGGAAGTCATCAAGCTGGGCAGCGGACTGGAAGTCATCAAGCTGGGCAGCGGACTGGAAGTCATCAAGCTGGGCAGCGGACTGGAAGTCATCAAGCTGGGCAGCGGACTGGAAGTCATCAAGCTGGGCAGCGGACTGGAAGTCATCAAGCTGGGCAGCGGACTGGAAGTCATCAACCTGGGCGGCAGACTGAAAGTCATCAACCTGGGCGGCAGACTGAAAGTCATCAACATGGGCGGCAGACTGGAAGTCATCAAGCTGGGCAGCAGACTGGAAGACATCAACCTGGAAGTCATCGACCTGGGCGGTATCAACCTGGAAGTCATCAACCTGGAAGTCATCAACCTGGAAGTCATCAACCTGGAAGTCATCAACCTGGAAGTCATCAAGCTGGGCAGCGGACTGGAAGTCATCAGGCTGGGCAGCGGACTGGAAGTCATCAAGCTGGGCAGCGGACTGGAAGTCATCAAGCTGGGCAGCGGACTGGAAAGTCATCAAGCTGGGCAGCGGACTGGAAGTCATCAAGCTGGGCAGCGGACTGGAAGTCATCAAGCTGGGCAGCGGACTGGAAGTCATCAAGCTGGGCAGCGGACTGGAAGTCATCAAGCTGGGCAGCGGACTGGAAGTCATCAGGCTGGGCAGCGGACTGGAAGTCATCAGGCTGGGCAGCGGACTGGAAGTCATCAGGCTGGGCAGCGGACTGGAAGTCATCAGGCTGGGCAGCGGACTGGAAGTCATCAGGCTGGGCAGCGGACTGGAAGTCATCAGGCTGGGCAGCGGACTGGAAGTCATCAGGCTGGGCAGCGGACTGGAAGTCATCAGGCTGGGCAGCGGACTGGAAGTCATCAGGCTGGGCAGCGGACTGGAAGTCATCAGGCTGGGCAGCGGACTGGAAGTCATCAAGCTGGGCAGCGGACTGGAAGTCATCAGGCTGGGCAGCGGACTGGAAGTCATCAGGCTGGGCAGCGGACTGGAAGTCATCAGGCTGGGCAGCGGACTGGAAGTCATCAGGCTGGGCAGCGGACTGGAAGTCATCAAGCTGGGCAGCGGACTGGAAGTCATCAGGCTGGGCAGCGGACTGGAAGTCATCAGGCTGGGCAGCGGACTGGAAGTCATCAGGCTGGGCAGCGGACTGGAAAGCTGGCACAGGAACACCAGGGTGGCAGGCTGGCACAGGAACACCAGGGTGGCAGGCTGGCACAGGAACACCAGGGTGGCAGGCTGGCACAGGAACACCAGGGTGGCAAGCTGGCACAGGAACACCAGGGTGGCAAGCTGGCACAGGAACACCAGGGTGGCAAGCTGGCACAGGAACACCAGGGTGGCAAGCTGGCACAGGGACAGATGGCACTGGAACGGGTTGCGCAGAGGGCACTGGGACAGGTTGAGCAGAGGGCACTGGGACAGGCTGGGTAACTGGCACGATGGTATGGGTTGGGAAGTACTTCCGTTTCTTTTTAGATTTAGACACTGCAGGTTTACTAACAGAAGTGATGTATGACGAGGATGGAATAAAGTAGGAGGAAGGATTGGAATATGGCAGAGACACAGGGATGGTGACTGGAGGAGGTTTTTGTGGAGGAGTTACAGGTGGATTAAAGGCAGGGTAGGTACAACAAGTAGAGACTGGGTAATAATACTTGGTAGGAAGCGGAATTAACTGGGCTATAGCTGAGGTTGTCATTGGCAATGGACGGCTAGATCCTTGGGAAGGTAAATGGTTAATGGCAGGGCTGGGATGCAGTGGCTTGGCTGGGATCAGGAGATCTGACCATGCCTGCAGCACAGGTTGAACAAAGGCTGGTTCACACACACCTTGTTTAATCAAAGACTGCACTGAACTAATGCATTCAGATAACTTCTGCTGGGAACAAGAGCAATAGTGTTCATCAAAGGAGGCTGGATCATCCTCCATCAACCATACCAGGGATTCAACTTGGTCAGGACTGAAGGGGGGAGAGAAGTCGTCACCACCATCAGGAATAACACACGGAGCCAATTCAACACATAACTGAATCAGTGAGTGAATATCGTCAAAAGACATATAGCCCTGATCCACCAAAGAATGAGCTGATCGGATGGTTTCCATCAGCTGATCCCTTGTCCACCCCTCAAAAACCTGGCGACAATACTCCCTATCCTCCTCAGCCAGTAGGGAAAAGTAACAGATTTCATTGAAATCCATGCTTCAGAAAAACGCACAACAACGGGGTGGTTCCTTAAATGCAAGCACGTCTGGTCTAGGATGGCCTTGGTATACTGTCAGTGATTGGAAATAGACCAGTACCGTGTGATTGCAAAAGAGGAATCCAAACAGATATAGGAAAAAGGGTGATTTATTTAAGAAGAGGGGGTAACACCCCACCACCTTCAACAAGCACAGTGCAACAAACAAAAGATCCACAGTGACACAAATAACACTAAAGACAATATGTATAGCAAGGGAAATACCGGAATCATAAACAGGCCAGGCCGAGGTCATACACGGGGGGATCAGGAAGTAGCTGCGGACGGGGAATGAATAGGAAGGGAAAGTCCAGGTCAGGATGGATCAGGACGGATCAGGATGGATCAGGACGGATCAGGACGGATCAGGATGGATCAGGAGGGATCAGGAGGGATCAGGAGGGATCAGGAGGGATCAGGAGGGATCAGGAGGGACACAGCAGGTACAGGGTCCAGATAACAGGTACAGGGTCCAGATAACAGGTACAGGGTCCAGGTAACAGGCACAGGGTCGGTTTGATAGACAGATACCAAGGCAAGTTCTGTTTGAACCTGCCGGGTATATATAGGGCGTGTTAATTGTGTTCAGGTCACACCTGAACGTAGCAAGGGCCAGGTGCTCCACACTGCCAGGGTCCATCCGCTGGTGGAGGTCAGTACTGCGTCCCAAAGGTGATATACCAGCAGGGGGAAGTTCCCCTGACAGCTCTGAACTGCCAGGAGACCCCTGCTGGTGGGACGCAGCACTGCAAGAAAGAATATAAATAGCACCAGCGGATGGAACCTTTCCTGACAACAGCCCTCCAGTCTGACACTCAGGAGATCTCCCAGATGTGCTGACCTGTTCCCGCTGGCCTCTCCTTGCTTCTTGCCATCAGGGTAGGAGTCCTCTTTGTGTTGTAGAGGGTCCCTCAAACGCCTAAGCTCCAGGCCCAAGGGCACTCCCCCCCCCAGACTAGGGGGCTCCCTCAAGGCCCACTGACAGCCTCCTCAGCACTACATCTTCAATCTTCCACCTGACTGCTCCTGCTGGCATAAGTATTTATGAGGTGGCCTACCCCCTGCCAGCCCATTTCATTGGGTATGGTTGGGGCCCTCATCAATACTCCAAGCAGCTCCTCCTAGACGCCACCCACTACTTCTGGAAGCTTCTCCAAGGTTCCAGAAAGCAGGGGGAGTCACCAGAGATGCTGCTTGCTGAGTCATCCAGTCTCCCTGAGCCACTCAGCCCTGACCCAGGTTCAACCCAGGCCTGGCTCCCAGCCAAGCCAAATTTACCTACACTACAAACCCATGTACATCTAGCATACTAGAGGGTGCTACATAAGGTAAAAAAAAATGTAAAAGGAATGAGATTATTGATTTTACTTTGAGAGGTTATTTTTCTATGAAGGGTTTTATACTACATATATTATATGTTAACTCTATATTAATACAGTGCAAGCGTACATGTGTGTGCATGTGAGTCTCTGAATGAGTGCATATCAATTCGTTTTGTCATCTGTTTGGCTGCCTAATGATGTACCCAGACAGCTATAGCATTTGGCAAACTCTCAGGATAAAATGAATGTTTATCTAGGTCAGCCACCTATTTTCGAGTGACACAGGCCTGATGTTAGAAATGCGTTTAATTGACAACAATTTTGCTGGAAGAACTGCCGGTGATATTTCTGCTCCAAAGTGTTTTCTGGGATAATTCTAATTGGTTAAAGCTAAATTCCATCGAGCTAAAATTCCCCCTTATAGTAGCTCCTCCCTCATGGATAGTATGGCTCTAATAATCTTTTAGTATTGGGGTATAATATAGGCAGAATTATTTACTATATTTCTTTCTGCCGAATAACCTATCCTAAAAAAAATTGTCCTGCCTTGTATGTGTAGCCGTGCCCCCATAAAGGGCTGCTGGTAGAAGTGGTCTGCCTCTCACTCTGCACAGCCAAACATACAAATCTTCAGACACTCAGTAGTCAAAAAGCAGTCCTTGTACTTTGTTTTATTTTGTTTTATTAGGGGATTGTGTTAGACCAAAACAAATTTGCACATTATTGTGAAGTGGAAGGAAAATGATCAATGGTTTTCAATTATTTTTTTTTACAAATAAATAGGTTAAAAGTGTGGCTGCATTTACCCTGATACCCCTAACTAAAATCAAATGAAACCAATCGCCTTCAAAAGTCACCTAAGTAGTAAATAGAGTCCACCTGTGTGTAATTTAATCTAAATATAAATGTATCTGAATATAAAGCTGTTCTGTGAAGCCCTCAGAGATGTGTAAGAGAATCTTAGTGCACAAACAGCATCATGAAGATCAAGGAACACACCAGACAAGTCAGGGATAAAGTTGTGGAGAAGTTTAAAGCAGGGTTAGGTTATAAAACAAATATCCCAAGCTTTGAACATCTCATGGAGTTCAATCCATCATTCAAAAATTGAGTATAGCACAACTGCAAACCTACCAAGACATAACTGTCCACCTAAACTGACAGGCCGACAGACAAGAATACAATGAATACAATGGGCCAGATCCACAAAACTTTTACGGCGGCGTATTGAGGCGTACGCAATGTTAAGTATGGACGTCGGGACAGCATGCGCCGTTCGTTAGAAACTTCATTTACGTGGGGTCCGTTGATTACCATACAACACGCCCACTCCAAGCCTACTTTGAATTACGTGGGCTTACGCCGGCCAATTTACGCTACGCCTCCGTAACTTAGGACGCAAGTGCTTTGTGAATGAGGCACTTGCCTCTCTAAGTTGCGGTGGCGTAGCTTAAGAAGATACGCTATGCCCGCACAAAGATACGCCGATTTTTGTGAATCTGGCCCAATATGTGCATTAGTCATATCAGTGTATACAACATTTCAAAGTCAAATTTCCAGTAATACAGGTTTACACGCATTGTATAAATACAATCAATGAGATACATTTTGAGGATAGCGGCATATAAAACAAGAGAAATAAAACATAACATCAAATACATGCGTTTTCCTTTCCTCTTCCCTCGCCCCTGGGGGCGTGTATCATTTAAATGAAGCGCGTCCCAGCGCCGAACGAACTGCGCATGCGCCGGTCGTGATTGGTTCCCAGTGCGCATGCTCCAAATCTCAACGTCAGTTCAACGTGTAAACGACGTGAACGGCACTTAAAAAAAAGTGTCGGCACGCCGTCCATACTTAACATTGCCTGCGCATAACATTACGACGGTACTACGCTAACGCAAACAACGTAGTTTAATAGCGCCGGCCGGGCATACGTTCGGGAATCGGCGTATAGGCTCATTTACATATTTTAGACGGGAACGCCACCTATCGGCCAGCCTAAAATATGAAAATAAGATTAGACAGCGTAATAGACTTTCGCATGTCTGATCTAAGGAAAACCTATGCTTAACTGATTTTATGAATCAGTGGCATAGATTGGGCACATAAAACGCAAAGATAAGACGGCATATCTGGAGATAAGCCAACTTATCTCCTACCTGAATCTACCCCTAAAAAGGAAAATTCATTTTAAATAGCAATACATTTTTACAATTTGGCTTTTGTCGCAATTGTATATACTATATTGTTTTTTGTTTTTAAATTTGCAATATTTTTTTTCATTAAAGTGGAGTTACCCTTTAAACTGTACTAAAGAAGTGTTGACATTATGGTGATACCCATACAGCATTTAAACAGGTTTTATTAGTCAATAGTTGGTCAGGAAATACGTCTTCTTACATCTGTTTAATAATCATAATTTTATAGTAGTAGTAGCCTAGCAGGAGTACTAATTATACCAGCATAATACTGAGTAATAATATCACACTTATATTTAGCACATATATATAATATGAAGCATCTAATGAGATATACCGAGGGCTTTTACACTGAGGCGATGTGCAGGCAGGATATTACAAAATGTTCTGCAAGCAGCATCTTTAGAGAGGTGAAGGAGCGGTGTGTACACTGTTTTTGCCCATTGAAATGAATGGGCAGCATGGGCGAACTGCCGGCAAAGCGCTGCTGCAGCCCCCGCTAGGGGCCGAATACCTCTGCAAAAAGGACAGTAAAAATTAGCGGCGCTTTACCACAATTTTTCACCAAATTGTCCGTTTTACAAAATCTTCAAGGAAATTATAAAGGCGTTTAAATTTGTATACTGTATTTATTGGCGTATAACACTCACTTTTTTACTCTGAACATAGAGGGTAAACTGTGCCTGCGTGTTATACGCAGGGGGCTTTGGAAAGTTTTTTCCTGAAACTTCCTTCTTAAAGTTAGGATGCGTGTTATACGCCTGTGCGTGTTATATGCCGATAAATACGGTATTTATATTTTTTTGCATTTCTTCAGTTGCCTTCTGGTTTCTAGCCTAGAACAAAATGATGTCATACATTCTAGAAGTCTTCATGGGCATTTTTTTCATCTGGAGGAGGGGAGGAGGGGCTTTCTCAGCTAAGCATACCCTCCTGCCTGTGTTTCGTTAGATATGGCGACCCGTCAGAAAGTGTAACAAAAGTGACGTTCGTCATCGCCATTTTGCTACACCCTGCACTCGTCAATAGTAATGATACACTGAGGCCTCGTACACACGAGGGGATATGTCCGCTGAAAACGGTCCGATGGACCGTTTCAGCAGACATCTCCGCTCGTGTGTATGGGCTAGCGGACAGATTTCTCCACCCGACAGATTTCAAAGCATGCTTTGAAATCCATCCGGTGGAATCTGTCCGCCCGACATGTCTGCTGGTTAGTACACTTACCAGCAGACATGTCGTGCCCCACCGCCGCCGCGCCGCCGCCGAATGGATTCGGCGCATGCGCGGAAGTGTTTTACTTCCTGGTGCGGTGACGTGGCGATGACGCGGCGGCGTCAACGTCACCGCCGCGTCACCGCGCCGTCCGGCGGCGGGGAATTTGATCCGATGGTGTGTACACGCCATCGGATCAAACTCCCGATCGGACATATCCGATGGAAATGGTCCGCGGACCGTTTTCATCGGATATGTCCGATCGTGTGTACGAGGCCTGAAAAGAGGGTAAACAGACATCTTGTTACACCCACCAGAGTTTTGCATTTTACAATTTTTTTAACAGTAAAGTGAGTTTATATCATGAAATACAGTACTTACAACTCTGTCTTAGGGCCCTTTCACACGCGCGGACCATATGTCTGCTTTTTCATCCATCCGTGTATGGATGAAAAGGGGACATACATTGGTCCCTATGAGATCGCGGGTGTCAGCGGATGAACATCCACTGACACCCGATCTCGCCCCCGTTTCGGCATTCCTCCAATTCTGCAGACGGAGGAAAACCCTACTTTTCCTTCCGTCTGCGGATCTAGTGAACACGGACAGACAGTCCGTGTTAATCTGATCCCCCCATAGGGGAGAGCGGAGAAAAGACAGGGCAGTCCCTACACAGTGTGCGGGGACCGCTCCTTTCATCCTCCGGCTCAGCCGGGGATTAACAGAACGATCCCCACTGAGCAAGCGGAGGTTCACTACTTCATTACTGATCCGCCCCATATGAAAGGGCCCTTAGATGTTGAATCTTAAAAGCTGCGGCAAGCGTGTTGATCTTACAGGTATGTAAATCTGACAGAAGTTCACTGCTTTTAAAATTCAATATGTAAACATTCCCAGGGGCAGAGGAGCGAGACTTTGTTCGCCCACATCGCCGGACAGGGGAGGACTGGCAGCCTTAGGCCTGGGGGGCAAGTTCAGTCAAGTGGCCCATAGACCCAGTGGAGGCAAAATGATGGATCGTGAAAACAGTCTCTAAGGTTTTTCATGATCACAAAGGTGGGGGGGGGGGGCAGGGAGGACAATGTGGCACTCCAGGGCCTGTGGGGGACTTGCACTACCACGGCCTTCAGGAACTAAACTGCAAGCAAGTCCCTGTAAGAATCCCTCAGAGCTGAAGACCTGCCCCCCTTCCGCAACTAGTGAAGGACTACAAGTCCAAGCATTAATGCCTGAGATCTAAGGATCTGACCCCCCCCCCCCCCAACTACTGACAAAAAACAAGTCCCAGCATTAACCCCTGAGATCTAAGGATGTGTCCCCTTAGATCCCACATGTTCATGCTGTGCCCTGTAGTCCTTCACTAATTGGGGGGGCACATCCTCAGCTCTTAGGGGTTTAAGCTGGGACAGTGGGACCGGTAGTCTTTCACTTATTGGGGGGGCAGTGGTGTGTGACACATCCTGAGCTCTGAGGGAATCATGCTGGGACCTTTAGTCTTTTTCACTTTTGGGGTGTCACATCCCCAAAAGTAAAGGACTACAAGTCCCGGCATGAACCCTGGCTGAGATTTAAGGATGTGATCTCCTCCTCTGCTGCCGGCTCATGCTCCCATGACACACATGTTCTAATTCATTCACTGCTCCCAACCTCACCTCAGGCAGCTTGACTCTAGAGAGGCATTTCTGGCACAGTCAGTGACAGTTCCCTTCCCTCAGGCAGGCTCCAATTCCACATGTCACTGCACATAGAGAGACATGCAGCTCCCCATTTCCCTGCACAGAGAGAGACACCGCTCCACATTTCCCTGCACAGAGAGAGAGACATGGCTCCACATTTCACTGCACAGAGAGAGACACCGTTCCACATTTCACTGCACAGAAAGAGACACCGCTCCACATTTCACTGCACAGAGAGAGACACCTCTCCACATTTCACTGCACAGAGAGACACGGCTCCACATTTCACTGCACAGAGAGAGACACGGCTCCACATTTCACTGCACAGAGAGACACCGCTCCACATTTCGCTGCACAGAGAGAGACACCACTCCACATTTCGCTGCACAGAGAGAGACACCGCTCCACATTTCACTGCACAGAGAGAGACACCGCTCCACATTTCACTGCACAGAGAGAGACACCGCTCCACATTTCACTGCACAGAGAGAGACACCGCTCCACATTTCACTGCACAGAGAGACACCGCTCCACATTTCACTGCACAGAGAGAGACACCACTCCACATTTCGCTGCACAGAGAGAGACACCGCTCCACATTTCCCTGCACAGAGAGAGAGACACACGGCTCCACATTTCACTGCACAGAGAGAGACACCGCTTCACATTTCCCTGCACAGAGAGAGAGAGACACCGCTTCACATTTCCCTGCACCTGATTGGCTGAAAGGACAGGCTCTCCTATTGGATGTCGAGCAGGAGGAAAAGTATGGAGGAAGCATAGAGAACACAGAAGCCGCGGCCTGTCCCACTGCCCATCCCACAGCTTACCACCGTCACCCGCTACCTGACCCGCCACCAAGATGGGATAAGAGTCGGTCAGACAGTGAGCCAGCGCGGTGGGGTGCTGGTTAAATGCCGATGGGGGGGGGGGGTAACATTGGCTGCATTTGATGGCCACAATGAGGCTGCAATTGATGGGCCACAGTGAGGCTGCAATTGATGTTTTTTTTATTCAGTATTTTTTAGTTTGTCGTGCCCCCCCTGCCCCACCCAAATAAAATTTGAGCACCAGACAGAGAGAGACATTGCTCCAAATTGTCCGCACAGAGAGACTGCTCCTCAAGAAAATTGTTTGATTCCTTTATCAACATAGTAAAGCCTTGTACACACCACTAAGGATGAGCTCGGGTTTGTTCGCAAATCAAGGGCCACCAGGAAGTCGGCGCTGCTATAATCACAGGCAGTGAGACATTTCCCAATCTCTGCAGCCGCACTTCCGAAAATGTCTCCCTGCCTGTGATTAACGCAGTGCAGTGCCGACTTCCTAGTGGGCTCTGCACGTGGGCTTTGCATACACGCTGGAGCTTATCCTTACACACCACAATTTTTTTTAGTTTTTTTGCTCAATCCAGCAAGTTGAACAAAAAAAACTGACATCTCTGGTTGCTGCAAGTGTGTACAAGCCTTTGGGCGCACACTGGTGTGCTGCGGTTTGGCCACTGTGCTTATGTACACAGTTTTCCCTAGCTGCCATCTCATAGGCTACTTTTAGGTTGTGCGTTTTTGCGGCAGTTTTTTTTTTTAAGCGCACCAAAGATGCAGCCATTTTTGTGCACTTTCAGAAAATGCAGCAAAAATGTGCAAACTAATAGAAGTCTATGGGACTGGGGGGAGGGTAACATGCAGATCACCAACACTGCAGCCAACCTGTAGCAGACCAGCGTGAGCCCAAATCATAGAACACAGGACCAGGTATTGCACAAAGCTGCTGAAAGAAACCTTATCTGCAGAGAGAGGGGAGAGGAATTTGGGAGAGAGGTGGGAGGTCGGTCACAGCTCACTCACGTGGAAGGAAGCAGGCAAAAGACTCACTAGCTCGGTATCAGCTTCCAGAGCGTCCCATACAATACAGAGCAGTGACAGTGAGCACCGTCGGATCTCAGTTTAAACGTTCCCGCCCACACGTCCTATTCACAGATGGATCGCACAGGCTGGCCGAAGTGTGGGCGGGCACAGTGGGAGAGGGGGCTGGAGGAGGCAGAGCACATCTACCCCCTTCCATTCGGCTGTTCTCTGCACACAGGGTCACAGACTGTCAGCTCAGAAGCAGCCGGGAACAGCACTGTGACAGGACCTTCCTACAACTCCCACAATGCAGCGCGGCAGCAGCCAGCCAAAAAAAAAAAGCCAAAAAAAAAACCCAGCGCTGCGGACTGCGGATGTTTTAAATATAATATGAGCGGCCTGGGGGGCAATCTCCACTTTTCCACCTGGCCCAGTCCGCCCCTGTCGCCGGACTATGGGACAGATGAGTGTCCGATTATTAAAAGTCAGCAGCGACACTTTTTGTTGCTGCTGAATTTTATATGGGTGGAACTCTGCTTTAATGTTAGAGGGAAAAAAAGCTTTTGGTTTCAAAGGCACCTGTGTAGGACAAAGCTTAGGTAATGCACATATAATACCAAGTTATTGGTTGGTGATAAAGTTAGTGTGTTGTAATAAAGACCCGCTATAGAGAACAATATTATAGTAAATTGTCATTTTTTTTTTTTTCTTGAACAGGTAGCTTTTGCATTCCTTCCCATTATCATAAAAACCGCGGCGTCTCTATCTGCTTCCTCTCACTTCCTGTGATGGAATGCGATGACGTCACCGGCACCCTATGCACGTTTCGTCTCCAAATCCCCAGTAGAAGTCCTTTGGAGACTAAACATGCGTAGGGTGCCGGTGACGTCATAGTTTTCCGTCCATCGAGACAGCAGTGTTACAGACATACAGGAAGTGAGAGGAAGCAGATAATTTGTTATGCTAGATCACTCATCGCTCTTGTAAGTGCAATACTTTTTTTATTAAATTCATTGTATCAACATATTACGCTATGGGAGATTCTGTTTTTTATCTTCTGAGTTACCCTTGGATTTACTAGTCGCTGTCGCTGGTTCTGGTAAGACCTATATCCCTGAGTTTGGTGAGACTGGTAAGGAGGCAACCACACTTATGGGTGTTTGAAGACACGTTTTGTTTTTTGTTTTTTTGGAAGATTGGTGTTCTACACTATTTTTTTTTAAATCACCTGGATACACTTTGGAAGTTAACCCTTCACATGGACCTTTTCTTTAAAATTATGAACGGGACTATGTTTTAGTTTTTTTTATTCACAACACTTATTTTTTATTCTTAGTTCTTTTTTCTTTTTTTGAGTGTTTATTATCATTACTCATATTTGTTTAGTATTGATCACTGTGTTTGTTAATTTGATTCAGGGTTTCATTACCTATTTGCTGCTTATGCATCAATTTAATTTTATATTTAGCGCTGCACTCCTTTGAAATGTAGTCCTCTTTGGAGTAAAGGCACACACAACAGTTTCTAAAGGGTCTTCTATTTCTTCTTTAATGCTTTTTGGCCTTTTTTTTCCTAAAATGTATTTTTCCAAATTCTGCAGTTTAACTTTAAAGTGTTACTAACCACACACTGTTTAACCACTTAAGGACCAGGCCCATTTTTCTAATTTGCTTTTTACAAGTTAAAAATCTTTTTTTATTTTGCTAGAAAATTACTTAGAACCGCCAAACATTATACAATGGAACCTTGGATTACGAGCATAATCCGTTCCAGGAGAATGCTCGTAATCCAAAGTACTCACATATCAAAGCGAAGTCAATGGAAACTAAAATAATTTGTTCCGCATTGACTTCAATGACATGCAGTACCGCATGAGGCCAGAGGTGGGAAGCGCCGGAGAGCCTCAGAAATGGCCGGAAAGGCCCGAGGACAGTTTGGCTGACCTCGGCCAACCCTTGGATAGACTCCATTCTGGAGCCGTTCGGCTCCGGCACTCAGGTCAAATGCAGTACAGCACACTGCTTTGGCCTAAATCCTGCTCGTGTTGCAAGACAACACTCACAAACCGAGTTAGGATTTTAGGAAATACAGTGCTCATATTGCGAAACACTCGTTAACCGCGTTACTCGCAATCCGAGGTTCTACTGTATATATTTTTTTCAGACACTCTAGAGCAGGGATCTTCAAACTACGGCCCTCCAGTTGTTCAGGAACTACAATTCCCATCATGCCTAGTCATGTCTGTGAATGTCAGATTTTTACAATGCCTCATGGGAAATGTAGTTCCAACACAGCTGGAGGGCCATAGTTTGAGGACCCATGCTCTAGAGTAATACTTTATGTCACATCTTATTTGTGCAGTGGCCTTACAAACTGATTTTTTGGGGGGAAAAATACACTTTTTTTAATTAAAAAAACAGGAAAATAGTAAGGTTAGCCCAATTCTTTTTTATATTGTGAAATATAGTGTTACGCCAAGTAAATTGATACCCAATATGTCATGCTTCAAAATTGTGCCCGGTGGTAGAGATAGAGAGGGATCAGAGAGGGGGGGTGAAACTCAGGCACTGACACACTGAGTGAGTCACAGGATCCTCCATACTCTGAAGTACCTGGTATAGGTCTTAACTGTATATTTCATATGTGTTTATGCCTTTAAAACTTTGCAGGAGAATGCTCGTAATCCAAAGTACTCACATATCAAAGCGAAGTCAATGGAAACTAAAATAATTTGTTCCGCATTGACTTCAATGACATGCAGTACCGCATGAGGCCAGAGGTGGGAAGCGCCGGAGAGCCTCAGAAATGGCCGGAAAGGCCCGAGGACAGTTTGGCTGACCTCGGCCAACCCTTGGATAGACTCCATTCTGGAGCCGTTCGGCTCCGGCACTCAGGTCAAATGCAGTACAGCACACTGCTTTGGCCTAAATCCTGCTCGTTTTGCAAGACAACACTCACAAACCGAGTTAGGATTTTAGGAAATACAGTGCTCATATTGCGAAACACTCGTTAACCGCGTTACTCGCAATCCGAGGTTCTACTGTATATATTTTTTTCAGACACTCTAGAGCAGGGATCTTCAAACTACGGCCCTCCAGTTGTTCAGGAACTACAATTCCCATCATGCCTAGTCATGTCTGTGAATGTCAGATTTTTACAATGCCTCATGGGAAATGTAGTTCCAACACAGCTGGAGGGCCATAGTTTGAGGACCCATGCTCTAGAGTAATACTTTATGTCACATCTTATTTGTGCAGTGGCCTTACAAACTGATTTTTTGGGGGGAAAAATACACTTTTTTTAATTAAAAAAACAGGAAAATAGTAAGGTTAGCCCAATTCTTTTTTATATTGTGAAATATAGTGTTACGCCAAGTAAATTGATACCCAATATGTCATGCTTGAAAATTGTGCCCGGTGGTAGAGATAGAGAGGGGTCAGAGAGGGGGGTGAGACTCAGGCACTGACACACTGAGTGAGTCACAGGATCCTCCATACTCTGAAGTACCTGGTATAGGTCTTAACTGTATATTTCATATGTGTTTATGCCTTTAAAACTTTGCATTGTTTTGTTAAACTATATTTTTTCACAAAAGTAAATAGCTTCTCACCATTTGTTGCATGCTCAAAATTTTATTTTTGAAAAATGTGATTTAAATGTAAGCTCTTAGATTCACATTCAGACATACAGAGAAGAACATGAAGTATACAGTAGGGCCAACATCTGAAGAGGGTTCAATAAAATAGAATATTATTGGGTAACAATGAACAAAACTTGATTTGTTGTGGACCAAACCATTGTCAAGAGGACAAAAAGGACATTTTGAATACATAAAATGAGACAAACTAAGAATCATACTTTCCAACATCTTGCAAAAAAATCTTGCTGCCCCATAGTTATTTATACTCTGACTGTATTTAGACAATAGCACATGCACTTGCGGAAATTAAAACCAGGACTGTCTCACCTGAAATAGGAGGTATGTGGAGTCAAGTGTATATGTTTGGGTTAGTGTAAACTGAGTGTGTAAAGTGTAAATGGAGTAGAGAATCATGGCAGATGTTATACACATTCAGTATAACTAACAAGGCAAATCATCCCATGGCACTTAGACATGGCAGTTGCAAAAGTTGCACAGAAGTCGCAGAAGTTGCACATTGTGTACATAGGTAATGTTGTTTGATGGACAGAATGGTCATACAGCATATAGAATAACAACCTGGCAAACTGTAGAATTTATACATTTATCGTTAACTTTCTACAAAATTTGAAAATTGGAGGCACATAAAGTGTCAAAGCATCTTAGGCAATAAAAGCTAACGTTTGACTGGTTGCCACTGTCAACACCTCCAGTTTTCCTTTCCATTTCTCACATATGTTCCAGTCAATAAAAGCGACATGTAGGGAAGCTGTGAATAGGTAATATTAATGTATACATTGATATAATAATGATCGTGCCCAGATTCACATGAGGATGGAAGAATCCATTAGGTCCAGTAGACTGGCAGGTCCCCACACAACACACGGATGGTAGTGCCCAAGACTGAAGGATCACTCTCCAGCTTGGCGGGGTCATTCTGTCTGGCGCTATCCAAACCAATCTGGGTAAAAGGAGAGATTATTTAGGTTCAGGCAGTAAAATGTTATAATACATTTTTTTAAGGAGGTACATAGGAAAATTACTAAATAACAAGCAAACTTTTCCCTGAGTTTTCACCATCTCACAAACTACACTGTATGAATTTATTTTATTTTTTTAATTTCTCTGTAATTTGTTGGAACAAATAAAACCCCCGGGACAATGGTGTAAAATATCTGCATCATCAAAGCACAGGTTCACAATATATCACTTTTTGACCCTGCCGGGGGGAGGTCTGACGGAGATAAACATGGTGTTGCAAAAGGCGATCTTCTGAAATGGTCTATTTTGTCCCTAGTTGAGCAATTGTCCCAGATAAAAAAAAATCTCACCTTGCTCAGCACATTCTCAGCAATGTTTTGAAGACTCTGTATGCGTTCTGCTTCCATACGTGTAATGTAACATGCATGTCCGGGACGTGGGCGTGTGCAGATCAACATCTGTGTAAAGAGAAAAGAAAAAGAAAAGAGAAAGAATTTATTAACTAAAACTCGCTATCGTTATTAATCTTTCAGGCCTTCTTAGGCCGCGTACACACGATCGAATTTGCCTGCTAAAACTGGTCCGACAGACCGTTTCAGCAGACAAATCCGATCGTGTGTATGGGCTAGCAGACATGTCTGACCGGCGGATAAATTTTAAAGCATGCTTTAAAATTTGTCCGCCGGAGACATGTCTGTCGGATATGTCCGCTGGTTAGTACACTAACCAGTGGACATATCTGCCCGCACATGCGTCGAATGGATTCGACGCATGCGCGGAAGTTTTTTACTTTCTGGTGCGGTGACGTGGTGGCGTCAACGTCACCGCCACGTCACCGCGCTGTCTGCCGGCGGGAATTTTGATCCGATGGTGTGTACACGCCGTCGGATGAAAATCTGGAGGAGACATGTCCGCTGGAAACGGTCCATCGGACAGTTTTAGCGGACATGTCCCTCCGTGTGTACGCGGCCTTAAACTTGTCCATTTTCAAGTAGCAAAACTCATGCATTTCGTTGCTTACATTTCAAGCAGAAATCAATGCATTTAAAGTTGAGATCTTTGTTACTGGTTCACATCCTTGAGTTGCAGTTTTGTGTGAATGGTTGATTTTACCATATTTACACCTATGTGTTTGCATTACCATGCATGCTACAATGCACACAGAACGGTGTAAATTCATTGTAAAAGTGGAACTGTATACACCAATGAAATGTACATATAGCAACTATTTTGCCATTCAATATATTTGTATTACTGCTTAGCCATTTTGTAAATTTCGCTTTTTTTTTCTTCTTACTACAAATATGGATTATAGAAATGGGGGTTATAATTTATCATACAGTTGCTTAGTCTACATGGGAACTGACATACCTTGCTATAATCATAGATAACACTGGCTGAAGTATTGATTCCAGTGTCCAGGTGGAAGGTCGCCACACCTTCAGCAGGTTTCTCTTTGGAACTTGCTCCATCGTGCAGAGACATCTGGAAAATCTGTTGACACGAAGAGATAATGTTCTGAACTATAACATTATGTACTGTACACAGACTTATTGACGTTTTCACAGAGAGGAAAATCCACTGATATTTGTTAGCAGTCTGCGCAAATCTGTTTTCTTTCAATTTAGGCTGGATTCACACCTATGCATTTTTGCATTTTTCAGATTTGCACTACAGAACATGTTTCATAAGAAACCATGTTAAATGGACTGTAGTGCAAATCTGCAAAATGCAAAAAGCACTAGAACTACATAGGTGTGAATCCAGCCTTACTGCCCCACCGCAGCTTTTCCAGAACTGTATTTAAGGTCCCATACCAGAAATGTTATACCGGTAATATACTGGAGTATGACTACTATGTTTTACCATTTGTGTACTTGGAACTAGTTATGTAATGGTAGAAGTGTTTATTTTAGAGACTGCCATTTATCTAATCTTTGGATTGTAGAGTAGACAAATCTAAGCCGGACAATTCTATAATTCATCAATACACAATATACATGATCATGTTTTTTTTCTAAAAAAATTGTCATTCTTGTGATCATGGAAGTCATCTTTTGTTTCCATTTCTCATTTGAAACATAAGGTATCCTGGATCACAGTTCATGAGAGGGTTGCTAGTGTGATCAATGATATACAAGCTTTTTTGATCGAACTTGGGAACCATGGGTAACCTATATGAAGGCACCCATGTCTTCTTACCAACAGTAATTGTATGACATCTATACCACCTCCGATTCCTACTTCTTCTGTCTTCTCTATTTTTTCCTTTGCTTTCTTCTTTCTTACCTTTTCCTTCTCTCCTCTTCTCTTAACTTCTCTAGATTTATGTTTATACAAATCTTACTACCAGCCTTTCATTCAAGTAAAGTGTTATCTGTCACGCAAACCATGACAGATTGCAGGAAGAGGTTAATTCCTATGGTTGGATACTTGCAGTGTGTTCCTACGTGGGTTGTTGAACGATACATTTATTGTTTTTTCTTGGTTTATACTCTGTGTTCATAAGCTGCTGCACTTTGTTACCCTATTGCCTCTTTTGTATTTGGTACTGTAATAACTATATCATAAAACCTTAATGAAACCACAAATAACATTCTGAATGTACAAATGGTCACTCTTTATTGTATACACTTTTAAAACCATTGAAATAAACATAATTGCTCCAAACACTAGGTGGTGGAAAAACTTTCCCTTTATCTTTTTTGGATTGATTATAAAACTTACTGTTTCCGTATGTTTTTGGCTCATATGAAGGCCCATCAAGAGGACAGCAAGGAGGACTATGACCAGGAGCACCACAACCAGCACCACACAGAGGAGCTTCTTTAGGCCACCAAGGCATGGTATCCTGGGCACAGGCAGCAGCTCAGAATACACCTGGGGAACAATAGAAGATTAAATGGAGGATTTAAAGTTCTAAAGTAAACCTGCCACGAGAGAAACAAGAGCTGCTATTGCTAACCTCATCCTTAACAAGTTAGTGGCTAAGTTCTCGTGATGACCAACTTGTTTTAATACCTTCCAAATCAGTGACCAGGAAAAGTATGCAGATAGCCAGAGGAAAAGCAAATTATTTATTTTGTGTTAGCATGACTGTACACGACCAGCATTTTTGAAGGCATGCCTCTATCTACCAGAAGAACAACACAGTATACTTACCACAAAAAAAAGTCAAGACCTATAAAGAGGTCGGAGTGTATATCTACAAAGAGATCTTAAGAACTTCTTTTTACCAAGCCACCATGAAAGCATTTCTCTATCAATCTAAGGAACGGCTCTGACAAAAGGGTGTACAAAAATTTCTTTAGCAAGAGAAAAGCATAACATTAACCTATGAAAAATCAAGAGAACCTCTCTAGCTAAACATAAGTGGTGAATCTTCCTGTAAAGCATTGAATCTTAATTCCAAATTCACAGAAGAACATTTTATCAACAAGAGTTCATTGGAGAAAAAATTGGTGGCGACGGCTACAGAAGGCAAACAAATCTAGGAATGCGGGTGCAGAGATAATACACAGTATTATAGATTATAGAATAATTAAAGTAATAATTAGATAATCCAACCCACTGGCATCCTTACAAAAATGAAATAACATAAGATTTATTGAACCTTATTCTCATATTTTTCTCTCTTTGGCTAAGCCCATGCATCACTTACAGGTGGTGTGTCCATCAACACAGACTTGCTCTGATCCATGACTGCTTGTTCCTTGTGACGTCTGCTCACTTCTGTACAATTATGGTGCAGTTGCTTCGTCATATATATCCTTAAATTTGGGATAGCGTCATCAGTTTGAAGTGCTCCTCAGCTTCCAGCTTGTTAAGTGTTTGCTTATGCACCAAAAATATTTCAACAAAAGGCATTCTTCTTAAGTTTCAAGAGTTTTTACTAAAACACTTGGTGCCAGAGAATTGCACATCATCGCCTAATTAATGTCTTCTCTGCTGACAACCAGCAGAGTATTTCTTTGTTAACCCTTAACCTGCTGCCTGTGTACACCCAAGGTAGACAGTCAACGAAGCTGCATTTTACAATAAATTATTTTAGCCAGCCCTGTCAACCAACAACTGACAGGTTATACAGTAATGAGAAATGCAGAGCAACAGATTATCGATGTCTAAAACGGGAGTGTATACAGTATTTGTCCAGTTCTCTTTTGCCTACTCTGTTTGTCGCAGTCTGTTTAACCTCCTTGGGGCTTATTCATTGAACAACTATTCAGATTTTAGTTTGATGAAATAGGAATCATGAAAGATGATTGGGTCCATAAGGCACTGTATACACTGTATATGAGGGCCCATTTACACTGGACACAGTGTGATGCATTTTTGACTGTATTCCAACTGCATAGGCAGTCCAAAATTCTGATTATTCTATGGGAATAGTTCGCACTATTGCAGTGCAGTAAAAAAGGTGCAGCATGCTGCTATTTTTCTGTTTTGCAAATGCACATAAACACACACAAATGAATATAAATATACGAAAAGTGCACATAAAAGCCAAAATAAGAAAGAAGATGGAAGTGACCTGACAAAATAAGCAAGCTTAGGAAAAATGCACCCCAGCAATACAAGAATGTTTATGAAAATGGTGTGGCGTCCCCCCAAACTCCATACCAGACCATTATCAGAGCATGCAGCCTGGCAGGACAGAAAAAGGGGAGCACCCCCCTCCTGAACCATAAATGTTGATGGGACAAGGACCTCTTCCCGACAACCCTGGGTGGTGGTTGTGGGGTTCTGCAAGCAGGGGGCTTATTGGAATCTGGAAGCCCCCTTAAACAATTGTACCTCTACCCATTCACCAAAAATAAAGACAGGAGGCAGTTTTTGACAATTCCTTTATTGAAAAAATAAAAATAAAAAAACAGTGTGCCCCTTTGTAGATCCATCATTAATCACAAAGCCCGCCTCATGTCTCCTCTGCCGTTTGACAATTCTTAAATATGTAAGGGGCAGGGCCACCTGGTGATGTCACCCGGGGGCACCGACCTCTTGTGACGTCGCCAACCAGTGCATGCTGGTGACGTCACCGACCATTGATATGGTAGAAATATTTTCCCAAAAAAGCTATCCAAAATGGGTTCTCATGTGCACCCTGTTCAGGGCACATGACATCTATGAAGATGGCCCTAGATACAGACGGACAATAGAGTTGGTTTCCTTTGTGCAAACCATCAATCAGACATCAAGCTCTGCTAGAAAATCTATCTGCAACATTTTTTAGTATATTGCAAGCAGATAATTCTCTGAAAGCCAAGTATGGAACAGGTTCTGTTCCAGGTATATAAAGGTAATAGGGCCATTAGGTTGCAATTAGTGCAGCCAGATCCTGTTCATAAGTATGCTCAGAAATCTTTCAAATACTCCTATAGAACTGGAATTACAGGTTCTATAATTGCAATATCTGTAATTTCATAATCTAAAGTGATAATTTCTATCATGCATGTAATGGCAAGCCCTACTAAAACTAGAGGACCTTTTTTTAACATATGTTACAGATTTCTGCATGTACAGTATGTCTGTATATTTTTTTGCAATGCCCATGCTCACTGGTTTATATAAAGAAGATTACCGGTATATGACATTTCAAATTATGTTTTTCAAAAACACTTTTCTGATATAAGCCTTGAAGCTGTGCGGAAAAATAAAAAAAGGACCTGATGCCAGCAAGCCTGTGGGAATACATTTTAGAAGACAGACCACCAAATGTATATTATTCTTTATTTATACATGTAATATAATAATATTAGGACTTGCTTTAATTAAATAATAGTTAGTTCGACCATTACGATCATTGATGAAGTTTGTTTTTTATTGCATAGACTGCTTGTGTAATTAATGCATATTAAAAAGATTTTATGATTTATTCTTCCTTATGTTGCTACTTTAATTGCAGAACTAAATCCTTGTTTCCAAAACATGCTGAAAGGCAGGATTTTTTAACAAGAGACTCTGCATGTCTCTTCTGTCATAAATGCCAATATATCTGTCGCTTTTTTCTTTTTATTTGAATGTGCACTGAGCCAAGCATGTGCATGTAGAGCCCTTTAAGGGATGGAGCAGCCCCAGTTGTTACCATGGGAAGGCTTTGTCACTCAACAGATTGGGGATAGATGATAGATGTAGTTGGTGTGAGGAGACAGTTTTGGTTGTGCAGTGGAGAACCAGCTTGAGGAGGAACTCAATTTTAAGAGAGAAAGAGACTTCATTACAGAAAATGTGAGTTGTTTAGGACATGGACTCCCCTTAAGGAGAACGGGGCTGTCTCCAGATGGGGCAGGGAATTGCACATCTTGTCCAAAATCATTGCCTGACCTCACAAATGCGCTTCTGGAAGAATGGCCAAACATTCCATTGACACACTCCTAAACCTTGTGGACAGCGTTCCAAGAAGAGTTGAAGCTGTTATAGCTGCAAAGGGTAGGCCAACTCAGTATTGAACCCTAAGACCCCTTTTACACTAGGGGATTTTTCAGGTGCTTTTGGGCTAAAAATAGCGTCTGTAAAGAGCCTGAAAAACAGCTCCCCTGCAGTCTCAGTGTGAAACCCCGAGGGCTTTCACACTGAGGCGATGCGCTGGCAGGACGTTAAAAAAACTCCTGCAAGCAGCATCTTTGGAGGGGCGAAGGGACAGTGTATACACCGCTCCTGCCTATTGAAATGAATGGGCAGCGCAGCCGAACCGGGTGGTTATAAATCTTTTTCGGCCGGTAGCGGGGGTTAAAAGCGGCCCGCTAGCGGCCGAATACCTCCGCAAAAACGGCGGTAAAGCGCCGCTAAAAATGTCAGCACTTTACCACTGCCGCCGCCCGTGCCCCAGTGTGAAAGCAGCCTTAGGACCAACACTGGGATGCCATTAAAGTTCAGGGACTTGTAAAGGCAGGTGTCCCAATACTTTTGACAGTATAGTGTATGTGAGCCGACTCTGAAGGTTTTAGCATCAGAGCATTTGCAAATGCTTAGTATCAGCACCGATATCGGTATTGGTATCTGTGCAATGCTAATATGTACTTTATGCATCCAACAGGTGGAGCTGTAAGCTCCGATTCACATATGTACTAGGAAAATGTCTCATAAAAATAAAATAAAAAAAGTGTAGCACTGAAAAAGTAGAAATAAAGGAATTAACCTATTCTTCAAGTGAAATACAATGATAATAAACACAATAAAATGACAAGTCCATAGCTAATCCGTAGCTAGACCCTTCAAATGAACAGTGTATGCACACAAAGAAATGAATAAATATAAATATAAAATTATAAATAAATTCACGTACACGTGAACCGTGAATTAAAATAAACCTGAGGAGTGCTATACAGATAATAACAATAAATGTCCTGTAAACTGAAAAAAAAATGGCAACCTTGGGCCACTTAAATGGATGAAGATAGGCAATCTTCAAGGACTCTAATGGTCAAACTGGCAAATATATAACAGTTCGTCACCTAAAGAACAAATGGGAGAATTCTTGTCCACACTGAAATTCGTGCTCATATGCGATCTCTGAAGATATGGTGTACTGCAAACAGTGTCACCCGGGAGTGCCTTCACCAGTGGATGGGGGGAGAAATTAATACTCTTACCCTTAGGCCGTGTACACACGATCAGACCAGTCCGATGAAATTGGACCAGTTTCATTGGACCAATTCGATGGTGTGTATGGCCCATCAGACTGTTGTCCGTCGGACCAAAGTTTTAAAACCTGCTTCAAAATCTGTCTGTCGGACAGGTTCGATGGTTAGTACGCAAAAGCATCGGACCAACAACCCGCGCATGCTCAGAATCAAGTCGACGCATGCTTGGAAGCATTAAACTTTGTTTTTTCAGCACATCATTGTGTTCTACGTCACCGCGTTCTGGTCTGATCGGATTTTTGGTCCGATGGTGTGTACGCACATCAGACCATCAGACCACTTCAGCCTGGTCCGATGAAAACGGTCCGTCGGACCAGTTTCATTGGACCGGTCTAATCGTGTATACGCGGCCTTAGAGGTAGACCCAGCTCATCGTATGGCGGTGGATCTTCAGCGTTTTGGTCACAGCAAGAATGGACCTTCCTTCACTGTAACGAAGCAGCTCCTGCTGTATCAAACTCCAATATATGGCCACCAGGACATATCAGACAAGGATGCCCCCAGAGATTAAACAGCATATGTAAAGGACAAAAACTCCACATAGTGTGAATCCGAAAAAACTGCAAACTTTAATGCAAAAATTTTGCCAGAAAAACAACTCCAAGAAAACACAATCTTAAAAATCATTCAAAAAGTAATTTTTTTAAAAAATTCTAAAAATGCACGCAAAGTGAAAAAGAGTGTATGACCTCTGCAGCCAAGGGTTCGGATCCCGGTCTCGGATACATGTGAATTGAGTTTGGTGGTCTCAGCCCGGCTCCCGGTGGGTGTGCTATGCAAGGTACGCCTGTGCTTAGTATGCCCACCCCCCCCCCAAAAAAACACCACACTTGCACGCACACGAAATTGGTTTAACACACACGCACTTTGGCCATGAGGTCTCCTAAAATAAAGAGAGGCGAAGGACCTACGGGGCTGGCTGGGTGGGCTAGACCCCCTCACTCCCTCATAGGGGGAGTCCCTCTGCCCCGTTGGGGTCCCGTTGGGCCCCAGTCGGGCTCCCAAGTGGAGCAGGTAGGGCGGGGTGAATGGGAGGCCCCCCCTCACACCCGCCATTGCCACCGGGGGCATGGAGAAGGATGGCGATTGCCTCCGGGGGGAGGGTCTGCCTACTCCCAACCCCTGCAGTCCGGCTCCTCTCTCTCGAGTTCATGCACAAAATACACTTAAAAAAAAAGAGTGTATGTAGCGTGATAAAAGCAGCTGACGCTGGCGTACAAACCCAACGTGTTTAGTCTAATAAGGCATCAACTGACACCCCACTTTGCGTGCATTTTTAGAATTTTATAAAAAATTTACTTTTTGCATGATTTTTAAGATTGTGTTTTCTTGGAGTTGTTTTTCTGGCAAAATTTTTGTCTGATATGTCCTGGTGGCCATATATTGGAGTTTGATACAGCAGGAACTGCTTCGCTACAGTGAAGGAAGGAGGTGCCCCATGGGTTCATTCTTGGTGTGACCAAAACGCTGAAGATCCACCGCCATACGGTGAGCTGGGTCCACCTCTAAGGCCACGTACACACGATGGGTTCAACCCGATGACAATGGTCCGACGGACCGTTTTCATCGGTTCACCGCTGAAGTGGCCTGATGGTCTGATGTGCGTACACACCATCAGTCCAAAATCTGATCGGGTCAGAACACGGTGACGTAGAACACAACGACGTGCTAAAAAACAAAGTTAAATGCTTCCAAGCATGCGTCGACTTGATTCTGAGCATGCGCGGGTTTTTGGTCCGATGCTTTTGCATACTAACCATTGGTTTGGTCCAATGGTCAGGCGTTCATCGGTCCGATTTTAAAGCAAGTTTTAAAACTTTGGTCCGACGGACGACTGTCCGATGGGCTGTACACACGCTCGGTTTGGACCGATGAAGGCCAGTTTCATCGGACCAAACCAATCGTGTGTACGTGGCCTAAGGATAAGAGTATCCATTTCTCCCCCCATCTACTGCAGAAGGCACTCCCGTGTGACACTGTTTGCAGTACACCATATCTTCAGAGATCGCATATGAGCATGGATTTCAGTGTGGACAAGAATTCTCCCATTTGTTCTTTATGTGACGAACTGTTATATATTTGCCAGTTTGACCATTAGAGTCCTTAAAGATTTCCTATCTTCATCCATTTAAGTAGCCAAAGGTTGCCATTTTTTTCAGTTTACAGGACTTTTATTGTTATTACCTGTACAGCACTCCTCAGGTTTATTTTATTTCACGGTTCACGTGTACGTGAATTTATTTATAATTTTATATTTATATTTATTAAGTTCTTTGTGTGCATACACTGTTCATTTGAAGGGTCTAGCTACGGATTAGCTATGGACTTGTCATTTTATTGTGCTTATTATCATTGTATTTCACTTAAAGAATAGGTTAATTCCTTTATTTCTACTTTTTCAGCGCTACACTTTATTTTTATGGTTCATTCTCAATTTTTGTCAGATTGTGGTGTTTAGCAGCTATTTTGTTTTCACTTGGCGCAATTTTTCGTTCACTTTTTATTCACTGTTTAGGAAAATGTCTGCTGAATAAAAAAATTTGCTGTGCTAAGTAGCTAAAGCTCAAATTATGCGCATGGCTGAAAAAGGTACTATACATAGTTTCAGTTGGAGACAGCCAGCCCCAAAGTAAAACACTAAACTGTCTCTATAGAAAACACAGGATACTCAGAAAAAAATCTGTGCAATAAATGTTATTTTGTAATGATGTTATCATTATAAATATAAATTATATATATATGGAAAAAACACTGCGCTAAACCAATGGGGGTGGAAGTGCTGCTAGTACCAATAATACAGATACATATATTGGAAGAACTAGGAACAAGGAAGTGAGGTACAGCGCAAAACCAAAATCCGTGAAATTAATGATAGTGATATCAGAAATTGATATAAATGAATAATAGACCAATCTAGACAACACAATTGGTTATATGAACACACATTGTGAAATATGTCAAAAATTCAAATATTATATCATAAAATTGAAATAATATAACACCGGTATAAAACCTAAAAACAAAACCTAAAAATTATAACTAAAAAAACATAATAACGTGCACATTAAGATAAATATGAAGCAAATGAAAAAGTCCATAAATATTCCCAAAAGCATGAAAAAGGTATCCGTGTAAAAGTGAGCTTTAAGAAGTCTCCCAAAGAGATGTTCAAAAGCTTGACACCACCTTCCACCAAAGATACACCCGAGTGTCAGAAAATATAGTCTCCTTACCAGACCACCTGACCACACCTGCGGTCAGACTGCACACGGGTTTGTTTAGAGTCACCCAAACGACTATAGGCTGGAGTTGCTTCTAATCACAATAAGCCCAAGCGGATGGATATAATTAACCATTTTAAATGGGTTCATGTGCACATTAGAAACCGCTCATGGACAGGACACCCTACAGTTCCATCATCCACATCACACAAGGCTGTATTAGGATAGTGTAGGATCTTCATCAATTTGCCAATCATTGCACAGATCAAAAGTTGTGCAGCCTGCTGACAAAAAAAAAAACCACACAATAGTAAGTTACCAGTACTTTGCCTTTCCATTGACCAAGAGGTCCAACCGCATGATGTGTCTTCTGGCTGTGCATTATGTTTTTTTAGTTATAATTTTTAGGTTTTGTATACCGGTGTTAAATTAATTCAATTTTATGATATCATTTTGGATTTTTGACATATTTCACAATGTGTGTTCATATAACCAATTGTGTTGTTTAGATTGGTCTATTATTCATTTATATCAATTTCTGATATCACTATCATTAATTTCACGGATTTTGGTTTTGCGCTGTACCTCACTTCCTTTTTCCTATAAATTATATATATATATATATATATATATATATATATATATAAAAACAGCTTAACCTAACGTAAAATCATATAAAACTGACCTAAAACCTTTAAAAGTTCCTACTAAGTATCATATACTTTCTCAATACTCTCAAGCAATGATCTTCAATTTACAGAACACACAGAAGTGCTACACAAATAACACTTAAGTGTTTTAAATGCACCTGAGTGCTGGACAAACACACACAACGAAATGTGAATGATGTTTACTGACTTCTAGTGTTACTCTTCACATCAACAATCTCTCCTCTTGCAAATTTTGTCTGCTTCCTCCTATCCTAGTGCACCTGAGGCTGCTAAAAGTATATTTAATAAAAATGTCAACACAGGAATGTGAACTGTCCTCTCCTAGAGAATACAATTTGAAAATATCTATGTCATATAACAATAGGCTGCATACCTGTAAGCTTGAACATGAACTTGCAAGCCTAATAAGACTTAAAGCCAGTACACACGATCCAATTTTATGGCCATAATTGTCTGATGGATGTGTTGTGTCAAATAATCTGACCATGTGTATGCTCCATCAGACAATTATTGGCTGAACTAATGACAAAGAATGTTGGCTGTTCATGCTCACCAACGGTTGGTCGATAAATCTGTTATGTCGGTTTATCCGATCGTGTACACAAGTCTGTCCAACTAAAATCCAAGTAAAAACACGCATGCTTGGAACCATTGCTAACCATCAGACAATAATAGCAGAATTTGTCCAAAGGGTGGCAATAAAGAGCTGGTTTGGTGAATGTTGGCTGAAAATGTAGTGCCATGTGTATGCAGAACAAGTTCACGGCCAACGCCCTTAGGACCAAAATCCACATAGAAGTCCGCTGGAAGTCTGATCGTGTGTACAAGGCTTAAGATATTTTGGGCTTATGGATTTATATAATATAAACTCTAAACACCCAGTAATTCATGGCCTTAAAATAATAAAAGTGTCAGTAATTATGTGTAATAGGATAAACCTGTATTAAGACTCGTACACATGATCGGACTTCAAACAAACTTTTCCTTGGACTTTTGTCCGAAGGGAGTTGGCCGGGCACACCCATAGCATACACACACTCGGGCTTTTCTACAAACTTTCCTAAAACTTTCCCAATGTCACATGGTTTTTCTGCTTTTTTCTGCTCTTTATCGCCACCCTTTGGTCAACGTCTGCTATTGTTGGTTGATTTTAACATTGGTTCTGGGCATGCCTATTTGCACTTTGCAGGCTTGCTGTACACACGGTTGAACTAGGCACCGTCAGACTTTTGTTGCTGTAAAGTTTGTCCGTTTGCAGAGAGAACTTTTGTCCGATGAAAAACGAAAAAGTTTGTCTAATGGAGCGTGCACACGGTCGGATTTTTTGGAAAACTTGCTCATTTTGAAGTTTGTTGGCAAAAAGTCAGACGGTGTGTATGGGCCTTAAGGCATTTATGGACCAGTCCTCACAGCATCACCATAGCAGTGTTTAAACCCCAACTCTGAGAAGTGTTTTTATTTTTTTAGTTTGGGGTCCCCCATTCTTCCCAACTTTGGAAGTTCATAGAGGGACAGCATGGAGAAGGGATAATGCAATGTGTGCAGGGTTTTGTGGCTAAAAGTGGATGTGGCTACATAGCACTGAATAATTGTGTGGTTTAAAGGGGGACGGTAAATAGAAGTCTATGCACAGAATACATTGCACTTCATTGCATTACATTACATGTTTGCTGCAGTCCAATGGCCAGAATAGTTGGTCAGTAGAAGAAAAATTAAATGCAGAGTAAATTGGTCTGAGGAAAAGTGCAAAGATTTATTGACCGTGGGAATAAAAATTATCTGCCTCATTGGTCAGTGGGGAAAAATGGCTAACATTATTGGTAGATGGAAAAAATGTCCCAACATTTAGTAAGGAAACAAACGAAATTTTTATATATTGCAGCTTACCTATCATTAGGTGTGGTGGCTGCATTTGTTTTCACTGCATGAATGTGCACAGGGGTAACTTTTGGCCAGCAGCCTTGTCAGTTTGGGAATATTGTAACCACAGGGTGGCACT
This sequence comes from Rana kukunoris, assembly GCA_029574335.1. Classification (NCBI taxonomy): domain Eukaryota; kingdom Metazoa; phylum Chordata; class Amphibia; order Anura; family Ranidae; genus Rana; species Rana kukunoris. Next base: position 10,043 of record JAJQKJ010001070.1, on the reverse strand, counting down.
GTGGACACAACAATTAATAATATTGTTCTATGCCATGTCCTAGAATAGATATATGTAGGAATTGGAAAAAAAAAACTTTTCAGGCATATTGTATTATTTGTTTAAAAAATAAATAATGTCTATTTATTACAAACCATTCATGAAAAAGATTAGGACAAGAATAAAAACCTTTACATAGGTGAATGTGATTTAACCACTTCCATACCGGGCCTATTTTAGCACTCCTCTCCTACATGCAAAAAAAGTTTTTGCTAGAAAATTACTCAGAACCCCCAAACACTATATAAGTTTTTTTTAGCAGACACCCTAGGGAATAAAATGGCAGTCATTGCAACTTTTTATCTAGCATGGTATTTGCGCAATCATTTTTCAAACGCCTTTTTTGGGAAAAGAAAAGCGGTTTCATGAATTAAAAAAATAACAAAACAGTAAAGTTGGCTCAATTTTTTTTTATAATGTGAAAGATGATGTTACGCCATGTAAATAGATACCTAACATGTCATGCTTTAAAATTGCGCACACTCGTGAAAAGGCGCCAGTACTTCAGTACTTAAAAATCTCCATAGGCGATGCTTACATTTTTTTTACATGCTACCAGTTTAGAGTTACAGAGGAGGTCTAGTGCTAGAATTGTTGCTGGCGCTCTAACGCACGGGAGGTTTGAACGGCGTTTACATATATGGGCGGGACATGTGTGTGTGTTCACTTTTGAGTGCTCGATACCGGGGGCAGGGGCATTTTAAATAAAAAAAAAAAAATTTTTTATTTTTTTATTTTACTTAAAGAGGAGTTCCACCCAAATTTGGAACTTCCTCTTATCCCACTCCTTACCCCCATACATGCCACATTTGGCATGTAATTTTTTTGGGGGGGGAGTGGGGGCTTCAGTAGGAGTGGGACTTCCTGTCCCACTTCCTGCTTCCGCCGAGGGGCTGGTTAGGCGATTAAGCCTTAATCGCCTACACCAGCCCCTCCCTGTAGGCGATCACATGGGACACTGACAGGTCCCATGCGATCGCCTCTCCAATCAGAGGCGAGCCGCGCCGTGCGCGCATGCGCAGTGCGGCTCGCGCATGCGCAGTGGGTGCCCGGCCGTGAAGCCGAAGGCTGTCACGGCTGGGTGCCCACAGTCAGGATGGAGACGCCGGCCGGGGAGGGGGGGAGAGGAGCGGAGCCCCGGTCGGCGCGTCGCTGGAACGCAGGAGCAGGTAAGTGAGTGTTTATTAAAAGCCAGCAGCTACACTTTTTGTAGCTGCTGACTTTTAATAAACACATTTTTGGGCTGGAACACCCCTTTAATTTATTTTTATTTTTGCACTTTAAAAAGAAAAAAAATGTTTGATCACTTTTATTCCTATTACAAGGAATGTAAACATCCCTTGTAATAGGAATATATCATGACAAGTCCTCTTTATGGAGAGATACGGGGTCAATAAGACCCCGCATCTCTCCTCTAGGCTGGAAAGCATTAAATTGTGAAAAAAAATTCACTAATATCATGCTGACAGCCGTGATTGTGGCTTTGTTTACTTCCGGCACCTGGGCATGACGTCATAACGTCATGCCTGGGCCTCCGACGGTCATAGAGATGACTGGTGACCATCTGGTCACCAGTCATCTCTATGCTTCCCATCTGGCACTGGCCGATCGCTATGGGTCCCTGATGGCACGGGAGAGCCCAGAGAAGCACTGGATGGCAGCAGGAGGGAGTAAGTCCCCTCCCGTTGCCTATAAGAACGATCAAGCGCGGAACTGCCGCTATGATCGTTCTTATGGTGCACTAAATCGCCGGCTCAATATAGTGATATCTGAATGATGCCTGTAGCTGCAAGCATCATTCAGATATCCCCACTGAAAGTCCAGGACGTCATATGACACCCTTGGGTGGGAAGTGGTTAAAAAACATGTCTCAGTGACCAACCAAAAGGCCAGAGTTCAAACTGGCCCTCCAAAGTAACCTTGCTAAATAAACGCAAGCAAAACAATTGGGGGCTCGTCCGGGCGAGATTGCTTATAAGTTCAACTAAACCAGACTTGCTTTTTTGTGATGTAGTGTGTAGCTTGTGCTAGGTAAAAATGCTGCATGAGCTGGTTAGGAAAAGCAAGGCTGTAGAGGTTTTTGGTGTTCAGAGGGGGGTGTGCAGCTTACCTATCTGAGCCAGAGACAATGATGGGAGCCTCTTGCTAAAGAATTTGCAAAGTATGCTTCTTCCTTAAAAAAGACTTGGGGTGATAAAGTCTCAGATCATTTTGTAGATTTTAGCCTTAAGGGGTTGCATTTAAGTAAAGCGGAAAAGACAGTCCACAGTGGGTTGGTACTTTCTTCATGCTCTCTATAATGTTTACCAAGGAGAGAGAAGGCAGAGGCAGAACTTAAGGCATTAAAAGACCAGCTATCAGTTGCTTTGGAGTGTGTATGTTCAACTGCTAGTTGTGCTGATGATTTGCAAGAACGGTGGGCAGCCCTCATGACCAAATCAATTAATGCCTTAAGGCAGAGGTAGTCAACCCCCGTTCTGCGGCCCAAAGCCGGGCCGTACCGCCTCTCTAGCTGGGCCGCAACGCAAAGGACACTGTCCGGGCCGTACCGCCGATATATCCGGGATACGCAGAGGCGCACTGCTGTCCCTCCCTAACATACGGGACTGCAAAGCTATGCTACACAGAGGCGTGGCCGCCAGATGAGAGAGAGAGAGAATAACGTCATCTCTCCGCCCACCCTCGCTATGCATTCCCGAAATCTCTAACGGCTCCCCCTTACATTCCCATGCTGAGACTGTAAGTACAGTGGGCACTGCAGAGGGACTTGTATATTTTTTTATACTGGGACATTTATTATTTTTTTATACTGGGGCATTTAATCATTTTTTTATACTGGGACATTTAATCATTTTTTATACTAGGATATTTAATCTTTTTTTTTTATCCCGGGACATTTAGGGCCAGTTCACACTGCAGAGATGTCAGTGTTCGGATGTGATTTGCACCGCACTGCAGTGCACACTCCAATGAGAAATTGTATGGCTGAACTCGCACAGGACCCTTTTTTTTTTGTTCATAGCAGAAACGGATCGCATGAGTGTTCACACCCATGCGATCCGATTCCTGTCCAAGTTTGCAGATCGCACTGCGATATGCAAGCTGATTTGTGGGTGTCGTTAACTTTTAACTGACACTCCCAGCAGTTTGCATAGGGCAATGTGAACTGCCACCGGAAAACATGCAATGCGGAAACTCGCAGTGGATTCGCAGGGTTCCTGCGCTGCAGCAGTGTGAACCGCCCCTTAATAATAATTTTATACTGGGACTTTTAATAAGGGGCGGTTCACACTGCTGCAATGCCAGAACCCTGCAAATCCACTTTCCTCCTACCGGGCCTTGGAAAAATATTATTCCACAAAACCGGTCCTTGGTGCCAAAAAGGTTGGGGACCACTGCCTTAAGGAAAAGAAAGGGTCGAAAATCTGTTAGTAAAGCCAGGGTAAGTGTCATTGTCACATCCCAATACTGGGATTGTGAGGATGTGCTCTCCTCAAATAACGGTGAGGATGAGGACATAGAGTTGGAAATTTCTGAAGATGATCATCTAGTGGGAAGGAAAAAGTGTGCCAGACCTCTCATTACTCAGCATAGGAAACATGACAGAGAGGATATGGCAGATGGGGAGGTGCATTATCGCAACCCCAGAGATGTGTACCACTTGACAACCGCCCCATTGTAAAAAAGACGTCCTGTTTTTAAAGATGGATATCTCGGTAACGGCAGCAGCTGCTGCCACAACCGAGATATCCATCTCTTCAGTGGGCGGTTCTGTAAATGATAACGGCGGTCTCCGCAGCGGATTCGCCGCGAGATCGCCGTTATCGGTGGCGGGAGAGGGCCCCCCCTCCCACCACTCTCCCGCGCCCTCGGCCGCTTACCGGAGCCGTCAGTAGCGGCGGAGGCGATTGGGTCCTCTTGCTGGCTGTGTGGGGATTTGAGTGAGGGCAACATCGCCCCCACCCGTCCCCATAGCTCTGCTGGGCGGAAGTGACGTCAAAACGTCAGTCCCGCCCAGCATCTTAAAGAAACATTATTTTTTTTGTCATTTGAAAAAATTACAATTTCTATTTTTTTTTCTTTTTTTGCATTTAGGTCTAAATATGAGATCTGAGGTCTTTTTGACCCCAGATCTCATATTTAAGAGGACCTGTCATGCTTTTTTCTATTACAAGGGATGTTTACATTCCTTGTAATAGGAATAAAAATGATCAATTTTATAAACTAAATAAAAATAAATAAGAAAACAAAAAAACATTTTTTTTAAAGCGCCCGTCCCGACGAGCTTGCGCACAGTAGCGCCCGCATATGAAAACTGTGTTCAAACCACACAAGTGAGGTATCGCCGTGATCGTTAGTGTGATAGCAATAATTCTAGCCCTAGACCGCCTCTGTAACTCAAAAATGCAACCTGTAGAATTTTTTAAACGTCACCTATCGAGATTTTTAAACACTTGCTTACTGGGCACATAAACCCCCTTCGTGCCCAGGCGAAATATCAGCTTCCGGCACTGCGTCGCTTTAACTGACATTTGCGCGGTCGTGCGACGTGGCTCCCAAACAAAACTGACGTCCTTTTTTCCCCACAAATAGAGCTTTATTTTGGTGGTATTTGATCACCTCTGCGGTTTTTATTTTTTGCGCTATAAACAAAAAAAGAGCGACAATTTAAAAAATATATATATATTTTTTACTTGTTGCTATAATAAATATCCCAATTTTTTTTTTTAAAACTATTTTTTTTTCTCAGTTAAGGCCGATACGTATTTTTCGTTGTATATTTGTAAAAAAAAACAAAAAAACGCAATAAGCGACTGGATTGCGCAAAAGTTATAGCGCCTACAAAATGGGGAACAGAATTATGATGTTTTTATTATTATTATTTTTTTTACTAGTAATGGCGGCGATCTGGAATTTTTACTGGGACTGCGATATTGCGGCGGACATATCAGACAATTTTGACACAAATTTGGGACCATTTACATTTATACAGCGATCAGTGCTATAAAAATGCACTAATTACTGTATAAATGTGACTGGCAGGGAAGGGGTTAACACTAGGGGGTGAGGAAGGGGTTAAATGTGTATCCTGGGTGTGTTCTAACTGGTTGGGGGGAGGGGGGTGACTGGGGGAGGTGACCGATGCTGTGTCCCTATGTACAAGAGACACAGATCGGTCTCCTCTCCTCTGACAGCACGTGGAGCTCTGTGTTTACACACAGAGCTCCACGTCCCTGCTGTCATCTGCTCATGTTACCGCCGATCGCATGTACCCGATGGACAACGCGGCCGCCAGGTACATGCATCGGATCCTCAGCGATGCGCCGGGACAGTGTTTACCCGCGGCGCGCCACCCAGTGGCGCGCGTGGGTAATGCACTTCAAATGATGTCCAAAGACGTCTAGTTGGCCCCTCAGGTCCGCACTGTTGACATATTTTGTCAATAGCACGGGTCTGAAGTGGTTAAGGGTAAAAGTTTGACACCATTGCCACGAGCGGGCGCAATTTTTAAGCGTGACGCGTTGGGTATCATTTTACTCGGCGTAACATTATCTTTCACAATATATAAAAAAATTGGCCAACATTTATTGTTGTCTTATTTTTTAATTCGAAAAGGTGATTTTTTTCCAAAAAAAGTGCGCTTGTAAGACCGCTGCGCAAATACGGTGTAACAAAAAAGTATTGCAATGCCATTTTATTCTCTAGGGTGTTAGAAAAAATATATATATAATGTTTGGGGGTTTTAAGTAATTTTCTAGCAAAAAAAACTGTTTTAGTCTCGTAAACACCGAATCTGAAAAACAAGCTCGGTGGTAAAGTGGTTAAAGAAGTAAGGGAGTTTGCACAAATTGAACTCTGTGAGCTGGCAAAACAATACAAACAGAGGTCTGGGGAACCCCTATTGAGTTGGCTCCTATGTTTGTGGGATGAAGGGGCGTTGTTTTGTTGTTGTTTTGTCAGGCAAGGAAGCAGTGACTATAGGAGTGTTAACCCATGATACACAATTGCAACAGGCCATGCAAAAAGCATAAGCATTTAGTGTGAATTTTTCTCCATAATGCCGCGTACACACCATCGTTTTTCTTGTTGTTCAAAAACCTGTGGTTTTTCATGACGTGAATCATCTCCAGCCTGACTTGCATACACACGTTCATGCAAAAAAAGTCAGACCAAATCGCGTTTACGTACAACACGTATGACGGGACTATAAAGGGGAAGTTCCTTTCAATGGCGCCACCCCTTGGGCTGCTTTTGCTGATCCTTGTATTAGTAAAAGTTTGGTGAGAGACGATTCGCGCTTTTCAGTCTTCATGCTTTTCAGTCCGTTACAGCGTGACAAATGTGCTATATCCATTCTGAATGCTAGTTTTACCAGATCAAGCGCTCCCATCTCATACTTGATTCTGAGAATGCGCGTTTTTTTCCCGAACTAGAAAAAGTTTTTGCGGGCAGGTTTTTCGTTGAGAAAACTGCTAGAGTGCATACACACGACCGGTTTTCTCGGCCAATATAAAAAAATTGCAGTTTTCTCGTCGTGAAAAATGGTTGTGTGCAGGCATCATTCAGATATCCCCACACAAAATCAAGGACGTCATATGAAGGCCGGCGGGCAGGAAGTGGTTAAAGGACGGACAACTTGGATGCCCATGTAGAAGTCCAATGAATGGATGATTCATGGAAAGGTGGCGTGGGAAGGCTAGGAGGTCTGGGACTACATCTGGAAGAAAGCTAACTACAGCACCATAAAAGTGGGGCATGTTGACGCACATGTGCCCCTGGTCCCAGACTTTGAGAACTAAAACAGAGTGGCAGACAAAATTGCCAAGGTGAATGAAGTTGTGCCAATTGATCCTGTCTTGATGAATTTGGCCAACTGGGCCCACAAGCAATCTGGACATTTGGGGCAGAAAGCAAAATATGAATGGGCACGGCAGAGAGGATTGCCCATATCCATGGACATAATAAAGACTGCAATATGGAACTGTACAGTATGTGGAGAAGTGCATCAATGGCCATTGCAAATACTTCACTGGGTCGATAAAGAGGGGCGAGAGGCCTGCAGAGATTTGGCAGATTGACTTCATCGGTCCTCTGCCCCAGGAAAACAATGGATTGAGATATTGTTGCACTGCAGTGGACACATAGGTGTGCGCAGCCTCACTCACGATGAAAGGGTAGGTGCTGGTAAGTTACATATTTACCGGCCCCTTCCCCAACTCATCCTAAAACATCCCCGCAGCAACAGCTGGAGGAAGAGGAGAGTAGGGAAGCCAGAAGTGCTACAGGGGGAAGGAGGGGAAACCAGAGCAGTAGGGGGAATCTGTGCAGCACAGGGTGATTAGGGTGTGCCTGGGCACATCTGGCACACCCTGTGCGCAGACCTATGAGTGGACACCTATTTAGGACTTTTGCGTGTTCATCCTTGCTATTATGCAGATCAAGCCGCAACACTTCAACTGCTCCAGAAAATTGTTGTTGCTTATGGTTGTCCCAAACAAGTTCAAAGTGATAATGGATCACACTTTACCAGATCAACAGTACAGAAATGGGCCCAAGACTCTGGTGTGCACTGGTTGTGCCACATCCCATACCACCCACAGGCAGCTGGTTTGATTGGAAGACACAATAGGCTACTATAGGACCAGATACGCAAGCTTACTCACTCATACAATCATGTTGTTAAATTCTAGGCCAATAGCCAAAAGCACACCATATAAGAGGATGGTGGAGGCTCAGAGTTCAGTATTTACGTAAGGTTCCTGAAATAAAAGGGCATAACAGATACCAAGTTACTGCATCCAAAGACATAGAAACCAAGAGTATCTGAAGCTGAAGCCTATCTAAGAATGAGAGGGAATCTGGCAGTAAGGTTTGAAGTTATATTTGCATTGGCAGATAAGCTTCAGAAAAGTGTCTCAGACTCTAATTGATTAGTGGATACTTCTCAGCAAAAGTGGGGAGTGAGGCTCTATAACATCAAATCTTCCAAAATAAACACCAGTGATCTTCTGGGAAATATCAGTATATTTCCTCTCCCCCAGTTATGTTCTTTGAGAGGGTCAGAAGTGGATACAGGCAGATGGCAAAGTGTTGGTCAGAGACAGAGCTTTTTTTCTCAGAAAATAGGTGCAGGAACTCAATCACGACCCGTTCAGATTTCACAAACAGTAGAAGGGTCTTAAAGGGGCATTAAATACCAGAATTGCATTACATACAGTGTGCAGAGTTCAGGGGTTACAAAGCAGTCACTTGTAAACACAGAAACCAGACTTCTGTGTTCACAAGTGATTGTGGTGAGCGGGCACCAAAGGGTCTGAGCCAAAGGTGGTGGAACTGAGTTCCACCAAGTTCCCCCAGAAAAAAAGCCCTGGTCAGAGATACAGGTAAGAAGCTAGTTAGAGGAAAGATTGTAGCTGAAGGGCCGGGGTCTACTGTTTATGTATAATTAAAAGGAGTGAATAATCTGCTTTGTTTTAGACTCCACGGGATGTCTCTGATTTGATCAATAGGAAGACCGGAGAAAAGTGGTTTCATGAAGGACAGAATGGAAGACTGCAAAAGCTGTGCAGAGCAAGACCTTTGATGTGTTACAAGGCAAATTAATGTTTAGTATGAGTTATTAGTCTGCGCAGAGTCTGGGAGAAAAATCAAGGACAGAATGTTGCGTTTGATATGTCTGTTTTTTAATTTTATTTCTGAGGCCCCGTACACACGAGGAGACATGTCCGATTAAAACGGTCCGCGGACCGTTTACATCGGACATGTCTCCTGCAGGATTTTGGTCCGGCGGTGTGTAAACACCATCGGACGAAAATCCCCTCAGACAGAGAACGCGGTGACGTGGCGGTGACGTTGACGCCGCCACGTCACCAAACCAGGAAATAAAATGCTTACGCGCATGCGTCGAATCCATTCGACGCATGCAGTGGATTTCTGTCCGCTGGTTAGTCATACTAACCAGCAGACATGTCCGACGGACAGGTTTCCAGCGGACAAGTTTTAAAGCAGGGGTCTCCAAATATTCTAAACAAAGGGCCGGGTTATTGTCCTTCAGACACTTGGAGGGCCGGACTTTGGCCAGCGGGAGTGGAGTTTTTCCTGGCATCATTATTAGTAAACATCTGGTATTAGGTGGAGGAATAGTGCCCCATTGCTGGTATCATAGGGAGTAATAGTGCTCTATTAGTTGTGTCAGTGGGAGAAATGGTGCTCCATTGTCGGTGTCAGATGGCAGAATAGTGTCTCGTATCAGTGGGAGGGAAAGTGCCCAAAGGGCCGGATAAAGGCAAGCAAAGGGCCACATCCGGCCCTCGGGCCGCAGTTTGGAGACCACTGTTTTAAAGCATGTTTTAAAACTTTTGTCCGCTGTAAACCTGTCCGCTAGGCCGTACACACGATCAAATCTGTCCGCTGGAACTGGTCCGCGGACCAGTTTCAGCAGACTTGTTCGATCGTGTGTACGCGGCCTCAGAGTATACTGTACAAGGAAGAATCTGTTTAGTATTGTTTTTTTTTTTTAAAGGGTAATAATCTGTTTAGTAGTTGGTTTTAAAAACAACTTGTTTAGATAGAAACATAAATCAGGTTACTGTTGAGTTTGTTTAAGGATGCTTCTCAAACGAATAAAGCGCTACGTAAACTGTTGGCGCTATATAAATCTTGTATAATAAGTAATGCCTTGGTAACAGGTACACAGGCTGTCCACAAACAATGGAAACTTAGATTGTGTATGTTAGTTGATTGCTGTCGTTTGGTGTATTGTTATGTAACTGTTGTAAACATACCTAACGTATATATAAATCATATGGCATGTATGATACCAGAGTGTCATCGTGAGGTAGAATTTGAGACTACCTCTCTAATTGAAAACTACATTTGGAGAAGTCGGTTTTTAAGGTAAACTGGTTTTAAACGTTGTCAACAAAAACCTAAATAAAAGCCAGCAGCAGAGACTGATAGATGGGACTTAAAGGGGTTGCAAAGGTAAAAAAAAATATCCCTAA